>PVJC01013501.1:0-37897 GCA_004026665.1 Murina feae | reverse complement strand
GACTGTCAGCTGATTTCTCAACAGAAACTTTGCAGGCCAGAAGGGAGTGGCAAGAAATATTCAAAGTGATGAATAGCAAGAACCTACAACCAAGATTACTCTACCCAGCAAAGCTATCATGTAAAATTGATGGTCAAATAAAGAGCTTCACAGACTAGAGAAAACTAAAGGAGTTCATCACTACCAAACCAGGATTATTTGAAATGCTGAAGAGCAGTCTTTAAGAAGAAGAGGAAGAAGAAAAAGGTAAAAATAAAAATTATGAACAACAAAGTGACAACAAATACATATCTATCAACCAGTGAATATAGCAATTAAGTCACTAGAAATATCTGATGAACAGAATAAACTGGTGAATAGAATAGAAGTAAGGGCATAGAAAGGGAATGGACTGACAATTCTCAGGGGGAAAGGGGTATGAGGGGTATTGGAAGAGACTGGACAAAAATCTTACATCTATGGATGAAGACAGTGGTGGGGGTAAGGGCATGGGTTGGGGGGGGAACCAGGTGGAGGGGAGTTATGGGGGTAAAAGAAGGAACATCTGTAATAATCTGAACAATAAAGATTTATTTAAAAAATAATAGTTGGTTCCTAAACGAGCTCAGTCTTCACTTTAAGCTTTTGTACATATAGGAACCTATGCCTGGAGGGACCTCTCACATCTGATTCTATTTGTTGCTAAAACAGGTCATTTCATAAAAACCTATACATGTACTTACAGTTCTAGTCTTGGTGTCTTATCAAGGTCCCCAGATACTAGGGCTAGAGGAAAGGCAAGCCAATTTCAGGATACCATTATCTTAGAAGTCATAAGAGTGTGAGGCCCTGATATAAGTTCCACAAACAGCACTCTTACACTGCTCTGCATTTGCAAGGATTTGTGTTAAGAGAAAAGTCTGTTAAGACCCTGGCCACCACCACTGGGATCCATAGGTTCAGATTGCTCGGTACCGTTTCCCAGCCAATGGGGCCATGTGTCCTGGAAATAACCACATTACTTCAAGGCTCAGTCCTGAGTGCACACTCTTGCCAGTTACCTTATCTTTTACAGGACCTCTGTTTCCTGTTCCTAACTGCTATCATCTCTCTTCTAGTCTGTTCTTCCTCTGAGCTGCTTTGGGAAAAGTTTAAAAGAAGTACCTCACCCTCTTTTGGTCAGGACCATCCTTGTCCACAGTTTCCTGAGAATGAATGTAAAAGTCATCATGCAAAACTCTGCCTCATCTTCTTTGTTGACTTTACATAGAAAACAAGTCCTGGGTTTCCCAAATCTTCATGGTTCAGTCACACCTTCATGTCCTTACATGGAGGTATTGCAGCCTGTTAACCTCTTTCCCCATCACACCTTTTGTCACACATGAGCTACTCACTGTTCTGGGCACTGTGACCTTGGACTTCAGGACCCCAGAGTTGCCAACACCCCAGGCTGGAGGGTTAAATCCGGTGAGGCTGAGTAGAACTCTATAAGCAGAGAGGAGTCCAGGAGTCACAAAGACTCCAATTCTGGAGTGTTGGGGCTCAGCAAACCTCAGACACACCACTGCATAGGAAGATACTTCCTCTGGTGCCTTGTCCTACTGGAGACCTGGCGCTGGGAAGCCTCAGTCTCTGTGAGAAGACCACAGAGATCAACATGACCATCAGGTAGATGCAGGAAGTACCACTGTCACCTATGTATACCTGGATAATATGCCTCTACTTGGCTTTCATTGGCTAAACCCAGCCATCATTAGGGGCATAGCCCTTTGGGTAATATATTTTCTCAGGCCTCCCAGGTGTGAATAGGATCCCAATCACTCACTGACCATTGTGATTATTGGTGTTTGGGAGCCAGAGTGGTGCTG
Source organism: Murina feae (assembly GCA_004026665.1). NCBI lineage: Eukaryota > Metazoa > Chordata > Mammalia > Chiroptera > Vespertilionidae > Murina > Murina feae. Next base: position 36,050 of record PVJC01013501.1, on the reverse strand, counting down.
GGAAATGATAACATTAGGCTTGTATAGCTGGTGGTAGTGTCTGGGGATTGTTGTCTCCATCTTATTTTTTTGTTCAGATATATCATTTCAATTTCCTCAAATCTCAGAATGCTCCTTGAGGAGAAAAGTATTATTTCATTCTTTCCTTAATTTGATTTTTGAGAGAGAGAGAGAATTGGACATGAGAGAAATATGGATCAGCTGCCTCCCGTCGACCTCTCACCCTCCCACTGGGAATCCAGCCAGAACACCTGGCTTGTACCTCATGAAGAATTGAAACAGAAACCTTTTCATGAGTGGGAAGATGCCCAAATATCTGGGCTACTCCAGCTGTCAGGTTTTTTTTAATTTTAATATAAAAATATCACATTATTAAGAGACAAACCAGGCTATAAGAGAATATATATAATCCAATTTTCTTGGTTTAAAGACAAAATTTGAAATGCTACAAAGAACAAAAAGTTGACATTCCATACATAGTTAGAATGTTTGTAGTCAATAGACATTAAGAATCTAGGGAGCTAATAGCTACCGAATGTTTCCTATAGGTGTGAGGCCTGGAATTCACTGCTTACATGTATTATTATGTCATTAATCCTTTCTGCAATCTGAGATTTTATGAAGAGGAAATTTAGGCTCAGATGCTTAATATAAATTGCCTGATTGTAGAGTTAAATAAAGGCCGGGCTGGAAGGCAACCCAAGTGTTTCTAATAACAGAGCTCTGACTTCAAATGTTAGGCTCTACTGTCCCGTGGAGAGGATAATTGTTAATGCATACTCATTAGGACAGGCTGGATATAATAGTGAGTAACAAACAGCCCCCAAGGTTTAGTGGCTTATATTAAAGAAGGTATCTTTCTTGTTCATGCCACATGTCCTCCCTGATTCTCCAGGGACAAGGATAATTGTGCAGTCACCATGTAGGTAACTGCTAGGTGTTAGTAGCAATGAATAGAGAGAGTGTCAGTCTCTGATTCCAAGCTCTTGTGTTAGTAATGACAGGTTTCACTCCTAACACATTTCATTGGTCAAAGCACATCACAGGGCTACAGCCAAATTCAGGGGGTCTGGAGGGGAACCTGACAAACTTGATGGGCCCCATGAAGGACACCACATGGTGCCAATCAATCTGGGGGAATTTGCAGGGTGACTGAGAGGAGTGGGAATTGGTAGGAAATAACCACAGGAGTAAGTCAGCATGGATTGCTTTCTCTTCATCCAGGTGTAATTTATGCTCAGGTTACTCTAACCAGGGGTCCTCAAACTTTTTAAACTGGGGCCCAGTTCACTGTCCCTCAGACTGTTGGAGGGCTGGACTATAGTTTAAAAAAATCTATGAACAAATTCCTATGCACACTGCACATATCTTATTTTAAGCAGGACAGGCAGCGGCAGCAAAAACACCTGTATGTGGCCCGTGGGCCATAGTTTGAGGATGCCTGCATCCATCACCAACAGGAATCAAAAGAGTAAACTTCAAAAAAAAGTTTAGTCAGTGTTCGTTGGCAGTAAACTCAGAACCACTTCTGAGTGTGATCTTGTTTAAATCTCTGGCTACTTCAGTTCCCACACTGTGCTGAGGACGAAGACATACATATTAAGGGAGTTGACTGGGAAGGGTACAGGACTGCAAGCATCCCAGCATCCAAGTTATTTTACATTAACATCAGTCACTACTCTGCCTCCAAGTATTTTTATCATTTGCATTGCCCTGGTAAGAACACCCATTGAGGATCACAGTAAAATATGCTGATATTTACACCAATGGTGATTCTGTGCTTTCCATTCATTCTGTGCATGAACCTGTCCTAATTGTGGGCCCATAGTTCTTTCCACGCCCATTGAGAGAGCACTGGACTTGCTTCTTCCTCCTGGTCATAATGTTCCCGGATGGTTATGCACACCCAGTGGATCACCAGGATACTGAAGCTAAGCAGTGATGCTCTCAGCAGCCCCAGGAACATTCCTCTATTAGGCATCAGCCTCACATTCACATGGGCAAGAGAGTGACCTGTTCTTCAGGGACAGGAGTCTCATAGGACTCTCCTAGCCTCTCCAGGGATGTCCAGGTGCTGGTTCCTATGGGTGGTTATGGACCTAGGAGTTGGCCCCTTCAATGTTATCCCATATCACCCATAGGCACCTGAAAACTTGAATCAGCCTGGATGGAGAGCAGCAGTTAAGGGCAGGCACAGCTATGACCAGTAAGGATGAAGGGGGTGGACACTGATGACTGTTCCAGGCTCTAGAAGTATCAAATCCTCTGATGTTGGGAGCTGGCATTCTTGAGGAAGACATCCCAGAAACAATGGAGCAGGATATCTACAACCGGTCGTAAGAATTCAGCCAGAAAATGAAGCCAGGGTGGTCACTGCAGGCCTCGCTTAGAAAGTCTGGGAGGGGTAGCAGAGTCCAGGACTGGTGCATATGGGGCATATTTCCTCTGAGAACAGTTGTGCATATATTAAAAAGTAAAACATCCACCTATACTACAAAAGCTTGATAAGTAAAACATACATTTATGTAAAGAACATTTATCAGAATCATCTGATCTCAATGGAAGCCTGTATTCTTTCACATAAGAGTCTAATAGAATCAAGATGACAAATTTCAAAATAATCCTACCCAATTTGTGTCATAGTCATGATCCCCTTATTGCTTTTATTTAAGGACAAAAATCCCCAATGGTTTCTGAATAAATTATTGTTTATTTTTTAACTTAGATTAGCATTTGAGTGAAAAAATTAACTCACCAATGTGATAAAATGATTCTGAGGGATTCCAACATAGCATTGGATACTGGGAGGTGTAGATCCCATGTAACCCTAGAAATTGCTTTTCCTAGTGATATCCCCATTTCTAATGTCTAAAAACACTAAGCAGAAAGCATGAGTGGCCAACTTGCAGTATTTCATTTTTCCCCCTCACTCTAGGATGTATTTTCCCCCCATTGACTTCTAGAGACAGTGGAATAGTGGACGAAAGTGAGGGGAGAAAGACAAAGATAGAGAGAGAAAGAGAGAGAGAGAGAGAGAGAGAGGAGAGAGAGAGAGAGAGAGAGAGAGAGAGAGCCATATTGATCAGTTGCCTCCCTCACATGCTCTGCACTGAGCTTATAGATAAACCACCAATGAACTGTGCCCTTGACCAGGAATAGAAACAGAGACCATTCGTTCTTTGAGCCACAGCCCTAACCACTGAGGGACCTGTCCAGGTCTTGAAGTCTTTCTTAAAACAGAGGAATCCCCTGGAGACCTCTTGGAGGCTGATGATGGGTTTCTAAAGTTGATTTCCTCAGACAGATGTATTATAAATGTCTAAGGCTCCTCATTATCTCAAATATTATGTCTTCTTTTCCATATCCTGCCCCATTATTGTGAACTTTGACAAGATATTGTGAAATACTGTGGATGCTTACCATCTAAATAGCCTCCCTGTAAACTTCTGTATTTGCATTTTCCTCTGGAGAACTATCCTTGTGGTGAATGTACTAAAGTACATTACAGATACACTTTTAAGCAAAAGTGTAAGCCACTGGTCTTTTTATTTGCATTCAGTTCTGTAAATTTCACTCTGAAGTGCTGCGGAAGGGGCTGCACATCTACTCTTCTGAAGGCAGCCTGGGATGAAGACAAACTGTGAGGCCTCCTGAGGAAAAGGTCAAGTTTTTCCATAGGGCCTATGGCACAGTCATGACTCCAGTTTTGGATCCTGGTTGTCCAAACAAACTACAGTGAGTATCTTCAGGTTCCTGGTCAATGAACTTGACTGGGTTATAGGCTCCATGACAGCAGGGGCCATTTAGAAGGCAGCCTATCAATGATTCTCTCTCATCAGTGATGTATCTTTCTCTCCCTCTCCCTAACTTCTCAGGAATCAAGAAAAAAAGTGTTTCAACATATTTTTAAAATCAATTATGTGTAAATAAAAGTTTAAAGAAATGTTTAAAACTTGCCATTTCCCATTTATTTTACTATTTTATTATGGAAGTTATTGAAGGTATTTTTATGCTACCACATCAGTATGTTGCAAATTAAATATAATGATTTGCTGTTGAAAATGTCTTATCATATCCGTGCTCAGTGTCATCATTTTGGCAGTTTGAAATCACCATGATGAGTATTTATACTGGGGAATTAACAAAGGTTACAAACATATACTTCACTTAATGCATTATGGAATGCATAGATTTATAAAAGAGTGGTGGAGAATGTTAACAATGCAGATAAAATATGTAAGTATATGACACACATGGATTTAAATAGTACATACACCAACTCTCATAGTCCACACTCATTGAGGCAGCCTTCAGTCCTTCTATGATGACCTCCCTCCCTGATTGGTGTTTCCTTCAACTTCACCTATTGAGAACCACAGCAAGTCTCAGATATCCAGAGCCCACATCTTCAGGTGCTGCACTTGATGTCCCTTCACCCGGTGCAGGCTTACTCACTCAAGTCCCATCACCTATGGCCCTCTCTTCCTGATTCAGTGTGTCTCACATATGACCACTCATTCCTGTAAGTAAATCAATCAGACTACTGATCACACCACAGGCCACACCAAGGCTCTCAACACAATCTGGTGTGTGCTACCCAAGTAAATATGAAACAGCTGCAGTCTCATCTTGTTTGACTTGCTCTTTGGTCTCCAGTTAAACAAGAAATCAAGTAATAAGAAAAGATCTACAACTCCACCCAGTTCTCTATACTCCCAACTACCTTTTAGCCAAGTGTTCATCCTGAACTGCTCCTCAGAGTTGCAGAGGCTCATGAACTGCTCTCAGAAATATCACACATCCTAACAGGTGAAAAATAAATGTTTAAATATCCCCAATGACCATTACACTTCTACTCTGAACATCTGTGTCTCAGTTGATGGTGCTTCCATACTTCCAGCTGCCAAATGCAGACCTTCATGTCATCCCTGACTTTTACCTCTCTCTCAACCTCAAATGTAGAAAATCCAGTTGGCCACACCTAAAACACTGATCCAGAATACAACTGTTTATTTCACCTCCTCATTCACCATGTTGGGCTACTTACCCTCTCACTTACCAAAACTATCACAAGGGATTCCATGCTAGGTTTTCTACCACTTCCCTCACACCCATATTGCTTGTTATGCTTCACTCACAGGAAATCTACGGAGGCCTAGGTCAGATCTCCTGCCTCTGCTGCTCCAAATCTCCCATTCTCTCATGACCTACAGAACAGACTCTATAGGTATCACAAAGCTCCTCTAGACCTGCCTCCTGTCTCATTGTGACCAGTTCCTAATTTCAAAAATGGACACCTGCTAGTTCCTGAATGAGCCTGGTCCTCACCCGAAGCCTTTACACATATAGGCACATATGACTGGGAGGACCTCTCACATCTCATTCCACTGGTGGCCAAAAACAGGGATCACTTCACAGAACCCTAGACATGTACCTAGAATTCAGGGCTTGGTGTCTTATCAAGGTCCCCAGATACAAAGGGTGGAAGAGAGGCAGGCCAATCCAGGACACCATTATCTCAGAGATCATAAGAGTACTAGTACCCAGTGCACAGATTTGTGCACATTGAAAGGAAAGTAATTAGGAGTATTTTAATATTGCTATTAGCCCTTTCTGTCATAGTGTCAACCAAATTCACAATTGAAAAATGACAGATGTGTGCAATTGGTGTCAGCGAGCACTTTATATGTATCGCGCATGCGTGAGTCAACTTTTATTTTTAAATTGTCAGTGTGCGTCATATGTACAGGCTGATAAGTCAGCTGGATGGTCAGTCAGATGTATGGTCTGTCACTTAGCCTTTTATATACATAGATTAGGCCCTGATATAAGCTCCATGCACTGGTACCAATAAGAAATGCTGCATTTGCAATAATTTTTGGAAAGTATTGGTCTGTTGAGAGCCTGGAAACCACCTCCAGGATCCATGGGTTCAGGCCACCCAGTACCCTTTCCCAGCCCCAGGGCCAGGTGACCTTGAGATGACCACATTACTTCAGGGCTCATCGTCAGTGCATCCTCCTTCAAAGTGTGTTATCTTTCAAAGGACTTCTCCTTCCTGTCCCCAACTGCTAGCCTCTCTCTTCTAGTCTGGCCTTCCTCTGAGCAATATTAGGAAAAGTTAGAACCCTACCTCAGAGAATATTCCTATTTTGTTCTCAACCACACATTCACCCCCCTCCTTCTGCCCCACCACACACACATACTGCTCCTGAGAATCAAAGTAAAACTCCTCACACAAAACTTTGCCTCATCTCTTTTGTTGCTTTTTAAGTCACAAAACAGGCCTGAGTTTCCTGAATCCTTCCTGCTCAGTCACACCACCATATCTGAGTGGCATTGCAGTCAGTCACCCTCTTTCATCACATCACATTCTATGTCATCCATGAGCTACTCACTGTTTTGGATGCTGCCACCTGGGCTGCAGGACTTGGCAGGTGCCCGCACACTAGGCTGGAGGGTAAATGAGGTGAGACTGAGGTGAACTCGGTAAGCAGAGAAGAGTCTGGGAAGCCTGGAGGCCTCAATTCCACCTGTTGTGAGTCAACAAACCTCAGACACAGCACTGCACACCAGGGACACTGCGTGTGATGCCTGGTCCTAGTCTTGACTCTGAACGCTGGAGCCTCTGACTATGTTAAAAGAACAAAGAGGTCAACATGACCACCAGGTTAATGAAGCTGAGAGCCACGCCCAAACCAATGAGCACCAGGGTAATGCGCCTCTCCTTGGCTTTCATTGGCTAAGCCCAGGCATCATTAGGCTCCTTGCCCTTTGGGTAATGCACTTTTCCAGGCCCAACAGATGGCATTAGGTTCCCAGTCCTGACTGATCATTGCAAACATTGGTGTTGGGGTGCCTGAGTGGTGTTGGGAAATGACAACTTTAGGTTTTGGGGTAGTTTTGTCTGCAACTAATAACTTGTTTTGAGATATTATTTCAGGTTTTATGAAGCTTAGAATTCTCCTTGAGGTGAAAAGTATTATTTCAATGATTCCTGAAGACCACGAATCTAAATAAATGTATATATATATATATATATATTCTGATGGCCGGATTATTATGACCACCACATCAGTACTTCATTGGCACTTCCAAAAATACTGAATATTGAAAACTTCCTAAGCAAATGTTCTCAAGGTTTTATATTATTATTATTATTATTATTATTATTTGCATAATTAATTAACTTCATTGTACTGATGGGGTGGCATAATAATTTGGCCACTCAGTGTATATATAGTATTTTTCTTTGATATTTTTGAGAGAGGAAAGGGTCAGGGAAAGAGAGAAACAGGGATGAGCTGCCTCCTGCCAAGTCCTCACCCCGCCCCCCTCCACTGGGAATCCAGCCAGAACACCTGGATTCTGCCTCACCAGAAATCATATCAGCAACTTTTCTGAGCCTGGGAGGATGTTCAAACATCTGAGCCATTCCAATGGGTCTTATTTTTTTTTTAATTTTTCAATATAAACATAGCACATTATTAAGAGAAAAAACAGTCTCTGATAGAATATACATAATCCTCTCCATTCCATTAAAAGCAAAGTTTGAATGGCTATATAGGCCATCACATTGACATTCTCTACATTGTCTGCATGTTTGTAGCCAGAACAGATTGTGAAGCTCTGGAGATACAAGTTGCTGAATGTTGACTGCGTGTGCCACGTCCTGGATTCAACGCTTTACAAGCATTATTATTTCATTTCATCCTCTCCACAAGCTGAAATGAAAATCCTGGCTCAGAGACTAAATGTAAATTGCCTGATTGTAGAGTTAATAAAAGGCAGGCTGGAAGGCAAACCCACGTGTCTCTAACAACAGAGCTCTGGCTTCTACTGTTAGGATCCGCTGCTCCCTAGAGGGTAGAATAGGGGATGGGCACTCATTAGGACAGGATAGATGTTATTGTGGGTAATGAAGGGTAATGTAGTAGCTTACACTAAAGATGCTATGTTTCTTTTTCACAACACATGTCCACCCTGGATCTCCTTGTATCTGAGTCAAGGAGCAGCCACCATGTAAGTACCTGCTAAATGTTATCAGAGATGGATAGAGAGGGTTGCTCATTTCACTGCTTCTAGACTCTTGTTAGATGTGACAGGCTTCACTCTCACTGCATTTCATTTGTCAAATCACATCACAGGTTGCAGCCAAGATCAGCGTGTCAGCAGCAGAACCTGCCATACATCATGGTCCCAGGTAAGGTGAACACATGGTGTTGACCTGTTTAGGGAACTGGTACTGGGTAAGGGAGAGGAGTGGGGATTGGTAGGAAATGACAGTGGTAATCAGGATGGTTCAATTTCCCCTCATCCACATGTATTTGTTGCCTGAGATGCACAAAAATGTCACTGGCAAATCTCAGAGAAGTGAATCTCAAAAAAGGGCATTTGGTCAGATGTCATTGGCAACAAACTCAGAACCCACTTGTGAGTGTGACCTTGAATAAATCCCTGGCTGCCTCAATCCCCCCACTACGGTCAAGGTGAAGACCCATATGTTTAGTGAGTTGATTGGAGAGGGTACAGGGCTGCAAACATTCTGGCATCCATGTTCTTTTAAATAAACGTTAGTAACTGCTCTGATTCCAAACCTCTAAATATTTTGCATTGCCCAGGTGAGTGCTCCATCAGGTGGGGCTGAAGGCAAAAGGGCTCATATTAACATCACTGTTGATCCTGTGGTTGCCATTCATTCTCTGTGTGAACCTGTGATGAACTAGAAACGGTCCTTTACAGAGAGACACCCAGGTTGCTAAGGTCTAAAATCACTGTAAGTGACATGGGAAGCCTGACAAAACCAATCTGCAGTTTTCTTAATGCAAAAAGTACCATTGAGAACGCTTGAAGGCTGATGCCGGGATCCTAAAGATGATTTCTTGATACAGATGTTGTGTAAATGTCTAAGGCTCCTCATTATCTCAAAGAGAATTTCATCTCTTACATCTTCTGCCACATTATGGTTACTTTCAGTCAGATTTTTTGATATTCTGAGGATGCTTACCATCACATCTCCTTATAAATGTCTTTACTGGTCATTTTCCTCTGGAGAACTATCTTTGTGGTGCATATACTAAAGTACTTTACAGATATACTTTTACTTACAAATAAGCAAAAATATTTAAGCCACTGGATGTTTTACTTGCATTCAGTCCTGTCAATTTCCCTCTGGACACTGATTTTCATGAAGGGACCATACACCAGCCTTTCCAAAGGCAGCCTCGGATTTGAGGCAAACTTTGAGGAGGAAGGTACCTCCTCTCACAGTGCCCACCACCCAGTCATGACCCCACTTTCTGATCCTGGTTGTCAAAACCAGCCATAATGACCATACTTCAGGCCCCATCTGGAGCCTATCACCCCTCCAAGACTCTCCAGGGAGGTCCCTACTGACTTGCTTCACCTTCCCCCTGAGCTTTGTCACCTGTCTGGGCTATCCTGCTGCATTGTTTGTGGACTGTCCACTAGGACACTTGTTCCAAAGGCCAAGAGACTCTGTACTTCCAGAGTCTGGAACAGTTGAGTTCAACAGTAACTAGGCCCTCAGTCATTATTTGTCCCAGCTGAGCCCACCCTTGCCTGCTGTCCTTCCATACAGCCTGATTCAAGTTATAGTCCCAACACCTTCCCTCAGCCCTCCCACTCAAGGACGCTGTCCCATGTTCTGGCTGAAAATACCCTCACCAACCCTGTGCAAAGCCTAAAAACTCTTTGCTACCTAAACAACACACCCAAGCTGCACACTTTCCCACAAAGTACAGGGTTCATCACCTCACCATAGGGGAAGGAGTGTGCTCTGCACAGGCCAATTTTAGGGAGGGGGGCACACCAACCATAACCCACCACCCTCAAAGTGGTACCATGTTGAGACCAAATCTCTCCTTCTGGAAATACTTGCATTGCAGAATATTCTCACAATTGAAAACAGCACAATTTCCTGGAAAATCCATACTTCTTTTAGGACTGGCTGTGTGTGTGTGTGTGTGTGTGTGTGTGTGTGTGGTGGGGAGCTCAAACAATACCAAAACTTCAGGGGTGTGAGTGTGCTGGCCACAGGCAGGACTTTCCAAAGATGAACAGTGTTGTGGGCCCAAAGCATCATGGGGCTTCTCCCGAATACAGAACTGTAGGTGCAGTTGCAGTGAGCCAGGTGCTTAGGGGTTGGGGAAGAGCCGGCTGGAGAGACTTCTGAATGGAGACAGAAGAACCTGGCCAGATCCTCTCAGACAGACACAGAACCCAAGTGCTTCCCAGGACCTTGCCTGGGCCTCCTCTCTACCAACTCCTGCGAAAAACAGAGCTTGTCCAAGCTGCAGTGGGAACATCTCAGGAAAAGGAAAGAGAGCATAAGGAGGGGTGGGGGCAACCAGGTGATGTGTCAACCTGAGATGGTTTCAACCTATATCTTATAGTGAGGAAACACAGGCTCAGAGACAAAATGTAGATTGACCAATCTAATCTAATAAAAGCATACTATTCCAATTGACTGTCTATTCGAGACACCTAAGCCACACCCACCGGCCAGTCAGAGCGGTTGTATGCAAATTAACCCAGCCAAGATGGAGGCCGACACTCACAGAGCTGAGTAAACAGATAGCTTCCGTTGCAGCAGGAGTAAAACTGTTTGCCGGCCAGCTGGGCCCCTCTGTGCTCCAGGCAACAACATATTTGCAACATTGTTTCAATTATAGAAGCCTCAAACTGAAGCAAACAGCAGTCCTGGCTGCCACTGCTAAGGCAACATTGTCTCAATTATAGAAGCCATGAGCTGAAACAGACAGGAGGCTTCCTTGCCTGCCTAGGCCTCGGCTTAAAGGAACAGTGTATCAATTATAGAATATAAATAAACCCCAGAAACCTGTTTCAAGCCAGCCTTGCTGGGACATTGGGTCAATGGGAGCTGTGGGCAGCCTGAAAGCGTGACAATGCCCCTCAGCCCGCCACCCACGCTGGCCACACCCCAATGGGGTGAGGGATGCCACTGGGGGGCTTGGCCAGCCTGCAAACAGCCATCAGCCCCTCACCCAGGCTGGCCAGATACCCCAGTAGGGACCCAAAACCTGAACGGACTGTGGGCAGCCTGAAAGTGTGAAAACGGCTCTCACACCCACACCCAGGCTGGCCACACCCCAGTGGGGTGAGGGTCTACACTGGGGGGCTTGGCAAGCCTGCAAAGAGCCATCAGCCCCTCACCCAGGCTGACCAGGCATATCAACAGGTGGACATCCCCAGAGAGGTCCCAGACTGTGAGAGGTCACAGGCCAGGCTGAGGGACCTCCCGAGTGCACAAAATTTTGTGCACTGGGCCTCGAGTTAGTAAATAAAAGGCAGGACTAGAAGTCAAAACCATGTGTCTATAACAACAGAGGTCTAGCCTTTAAGTTAGACTGACATTAATATCAATGTCTCCTAGAGTGTAGAGTTGGTACTTCATAACCATTACGATTGGCTAGATGTTATAGCCCGAAAGCTGCAGTTGCTTAGTGTAAAGATGGTATCTTTCTTGTTCATACCATATGTCCACCTTGGTTCTCCTGGGACCGGGATAAAGAAGGAGCCACCATGTTGGTACCTGTTGACATTATGAGATGGACAGAGAGGGTGGCCAGTCTCGGTGGTTCCAGAGTCTTCTGTTAGTGGTGACAGGCTTCACTCCCACCACATTTCATAGGTCAAAGCACATCTCAAGGGGTTGGCAGCAGAACCAGGTATACTTGATGGACCTCATTAAGGCAAACATATTGTGTCAACCTCTTTTGGGCTGTGCAAGGGCAAACAATATTGGGGACTGGTGAGAAATGGCAGTGGTAATCAGTCAGGATAGTTCACTTTCTCCTCATTGAAATGGATTTTGTGCCCAAGCTGCCCAAAACCACCACTTTCAAGATTCAAAGGAGTGAACTTTCAAAAAAGGAGTTTGGTAAGATGTCACGGGCAGCAAACTAAACAATTCTGAGTGTGATTTTGGCTAAATCCCTGGCTGCCTGAATTCCCCTACTATGGTCAAGGTGAAGACCCCCATGTTAAGAATGTTTACTGGGAAGGGTACAGGACTGTGAGCATCCCAGCATCCCTGTTCTCTTCAATTAATATCAGTCAGTACCTGCTTTCAAGTGTCCTCATCTTTTGCATTGAACTGGTGATAGTTCCCAGTGAGGATGGTGATGAAAAATGCTGACATTAACATCAATGGCGATCCTGTGCTTTCCATGTGTTGTGTGCATGAACCTGTGCTAAATGGTCGCTGGATGGTTCTCCACACTGGTCCTAATTCTCCATCCTGGCCCCAGTGTCGGGTGGGCCATGCACACTCAGTTAATGACCAGAGCCCAGAAGTCCAAGAGTGATGCTTCACAGAGCCCTGGGCAACTTCCTGTATTATTTGTCAGCCTACCTTTGATATGACAAGGGACACTCCTCTCCTGGGATGTCCAGTTCCCCATTACCAGTGTGGACTTAGGAACCTAGAAGTCTTCTCCCTCAGCTTTCCCTCACATGAACTCATCCTCATATTCCTTCGTAAGGATCCTGGATCCTCCAACTCCTTCACAATGACTAGTGTCCTTCACAAACGTTCCCAATCCACACTCTATATCTCCTGTCTGTCATCAGAGTCTCCCCTAATTCCCCACCTCCCCTAATTCCCCACCTCCCCTAATTCCCCACCTCCCCACAGCCTGAGAACCTCTGAGAGGACCACATGATTAATCCAGCCTTGAGACCCAGTATGGGACTTCCATAGGGGCACCAGTTGCCTGGAAGAGAAGAAGGGGTAACCTGGGGTTGAGAAAGAGGAACATATTGATGTAGAGAAGGTGCCTCTACAATGCTTCTCTGGAGAATGCCTATGCACTTGCCTATTATGGAGATGCACAGACTCAGAGAGAAACATACAGATAACCCAAGCACAGCAACACGCACGTGCAGAACACTCCCAGCCTCTGCTGGGCACTCAGGTGCTGGGTTTTATGTCCAGGTTCACAATGACCCACACTGCAGACATGGGCAATACCCTGAGGAACACACACACACACACACACACACACAATTGGGGCCACCCAGTCATTGCCACAGGACACACACACAATGGACACTCCCCCATATGCTGGCAGAAAATCCTATCACCAGTCCTGTTCCAACACCCAAACTCTCTGCCCCCTCAACCTCACATGTCACAGTGCATTATCCCTCAGAGCCCAGGCTCCATCACATCACTTTAGGTGCAAGGGTCAGCTCTGCACAGGCCAAACATATGGAGGGTGGAGGCCACCTGTAATTCATCCCCCCAATGTGGTCTCATGTTCAGCCCAAGCCTCTCCTGGAAATGCTTGTATTGCAGAATGGTCTCATCATTGAGAAAACCCAGCACCATTTCCCAGAGAATCCATGCTACCTCCACGACTGGTCGGGCAGTAGAATTTTTAATGAAATTGAAGGGAAAAATTACCTATAAATGCAAAACATAGAGATTCTACAATTCCTGTGGGGCTCAGGGGAGTGTGTGGGCTGCTCAGAGGCAGGTGATATTATTTGAGGGCCTCAAGTATCAGGAAATGTTCTGGAATGCCTGGGAGGGATCTGGGCTCCTCTACTACCTGAATCCAAAATGGCCCCGTCTCCACCCCTGGATGGAAGGTACTGAGACCACAGGGCCATGTCCAGGCACAAAGCTTTTCTAGCCCTTTAGGGTTTAGTGTCAGGGAGCACAGATATCATAGTTACATGTCTAACTCAGCCCCAGATCTCCACCCTCCACACTGATAGCAGGGACCCCTCCCTTTTTATTCCCTCCCTTACTGTGTGCTCTGCCCTCATGAGAATCCTTACGCCTGTTTCACCACAGGGTCCCTGTCTGTGATGGTGTTCACATTAGTTGACTCATTTCGTGGGGGGGGGGGGAAGCCCACAAATATATTGATTAGAGAGAGGGAGATACATCCATTTGTTGTTCCACTAATTCTATATTCATTGTTTGATTCTTATATCGTCCCTGATGATGGAATCTGCAACCTTAGCATTATTGAGATGATGCTTTAATCAACTGAACTATCTGCCATGGCGAAACTTATCAGTCATTTTAAATAAAATAACGAATGTATCCACGAATAGGTAGATACTATAACCCCTGGGATGAGAGATAGTGCCTAAAATTCATGACATTTTGTTTTCGTTATATGGATATATTTGAAATAAGCTATTACAAAGGTAGATTATGTTCTTGCAGCTAGTAATTTCATGTGCCAATTAAGAAGCACTGAAAAGGGGATTTAGTTTCAGGGATGCAGGCATGTATGGAAAGATAAAAGTGCACGTTAAAATGTGTGTTTTACCCTGGCTGGTGTTCCTTAGTGATTCAGGATCAAGCTATGAAACAGGAGGCTACAGTTGGATTACTGTCAGGGCAAATACCCATGTTGCAGGCATGATACCCAGAGTAGGTCTACAGGAGGCAGTTGATCAATGATTCTCTCACAGCATTGATTTTTCTCAAACTCTCTCCCTTCCTCTAATAAAAACATATTTTAAATATATATTTAGTGAAAAATTATGTTTTGTCATTTACACTTATATCAAACTTTTTAAAATGTTTAAAACTTGTCACTTTCCAATAACTTATGAATGTTCTTGAGCATATTCTTGGCTACTATATCAGTATGCTGAAAACAAAATATCATGAAGTATACTGGAATATCTTACATCCATAGTCAATGGCATCATTTTGGCAGTTTGACCTGCCAAACTGTGGTGTTGATGAGAGTATTTACACCAGCAAAACTAAAATACTACAACCTAGACTTTACTTAATGTATTATTAAATGCTTAGACTTAAAGACCACATTCAGTAGAGAATGTAAATAATGTAGTTTAAACTTATAAGTTATGGTACAAGTTTGCTATAAATCATATATAAAGTAAAAAATTGAGAAAATCAATTTTGTATATAGAATTCCAAACCAAGAATTCCATATGGCAAAGAAGTCACTGGAGTCAACAAGGAACGAGTGAAATTCAAACATGTATTAGAGACTGCACTGTCCTCCTATTGGTTAGAATAAGAAATTAACTTTAAAAGTAGACAAAAATCCTGAGTAGACATTTACACATAGGCGATAAAGACAGTGTAAAGAAATGCATGAAGAAATGATCGCCATCAAACATTTTTACGGAAATGAAATTAAAAGCAAGTTACAGGATACTCATTGATGGGGCTAGTATTTAAAAAGATTAACCTCATGTGCTTGCAGGGTGGCAGAAAAATGGAATTTTCATTCCTGTGGGTGGGTAGGAAGGCCAAGTTCTTTAACATTTTAGATCACAATTCCTCATATGTTAAAATGTAACACATTCACTGACTCTGGAACAGTTTGAGCCCTAAGACATACACCTGTAGAAAGAATGGAATATAACAGTACCATCTGTTTTATTTTTTTTTAATTTTTGTTTTTAATATATTTCATTAATTTTTTACAGAGAGTGTAAGGGCAGAAGGGCGGTGCGAGAGTGCAGACCTGCCAATAGGGATGCAGAGGAAATGCCCGGCCCAGGACCTTCCCTCGACCAATCAACAGGGGCCACACACGTTACCCCACCCACTACTTCCGGCTCTATAAATCCTTTGTTTGCCTGAAACCCGCACTTCTTGCCCTGCCGCGTGGCTGTGTCGGTGGCCGGTGGGTGAGCATGGGAAGTCCAAGTTAACTTGAATAATAAAGGCCCTCATGTTTTCACAGCGGTTTTGGGGCTCGCTCGTAGTCTTTGGGGATCACGACATCTGGGTACAACAAGAGGAAGGTAGAGGGATAGAGACTTAGAAACATCAATGAAAAAAAAACACTGATCAGCGACTTCCTGCACAGGCCAATGCTCTACCCACTGAGCCAAACTGGTAAGGGCCCAGGTGTTTTATTTATAAAACCCCAAACGTACAAATAACTGAAACCATAGACAGCTCAATAGTTAAAGTGGTTATCCATAGAATACAATATTTCCTAGAAATAAAAATTTAACTATTTACATAAACAATGGTGTTGAAATTCAAAATATCTGTGTATCATGAAAGAAGCCAGAGATTGTTAAAGAGAATTCCCCTTATAGTGCCAATAAAATTATGAAAAATATGAACAACTCTATTGTACAGGAAAGTAAATCAATGCCTGCATGGACGGCTGGGAGGTAGAAAGCTGACAAAAGGTCTGGAGGTAAATGCACGGTGTGGCAAATTAAGTTTAGAGTTTTTGGTACTGAAAATAATACAATCTAATCTAATAAAAGTGTAATATATAAATTGATCATTTCTGTGGGATACCCAAGCCATGCCTACCAGCCAATCAGAGCGACTATATGCAAATTAGCCCAGCCAAGATGGCAGAGGCCGCAGCCCCAGGAGAAGCTGCAGACCCGGCCCAGCAGGACAGACTGAAGACCTCTGCCCGGAGATTTGGGCAGCAGCTGCAGCTGGGAGCAGCCAGCCGGCCCCGAGGCTGTGAGGCCTGGATCTCGGGGCACATGGAGGCTAAGTGCCCCTGTGCCTGGCAATCCAGACCCCTGGAAGCTGCGGGGGCGGGAGCAGCCAGCCTGCCCGAGGCCGCCGGACTGGATCACGGGGCACATCGAGGCCTAGCAAGCCCACACTGCGGTCCAGGGGAGACAGAAGCTGTGCCATTGTCGAGTCCCCAATAAAGGGGTGGATGGTTCAGAGGTGGAGGTGCTCCTGCTTTGCAGTTGCAGTGCCAGGGTTGCCTGGGCAGCTGCCACTTGGCTGGGGTTGAGCCCTGAGTTGGGGGTTAATGCCCCCTCCCCATGGAAGCTTTAATGGGGGAAGGAGGGCTGCTCCCTCTCTGTCTCTCTGTCTCTCTCTCTCTCTCACACACACACACACACACACCCTCCTAGGCCCACTCTCTCGCTGGCTCCATTTTCTCTGCCACAGGGGCAGGAATCACCCTTCAGAGCTGGGGTGAACCTGCTGAAGCCAGGAGAGATGGGCAGGGGGTGGGCAGAGGGAGCAGCAGCCCGGGAGAGTTTGAGGGGAAGTAACCAGGTGGGGGAGGGGTGGAACAGGATGGTGGTAAGAACTTTATAAAAGAGTCAGTGGATAGCAGAGTTAAAAAAAAGAGGATGTATGAGTGAACTATAGGGCCTATAATGAAAACCAAGTATAGTTGGGTACTGGGGACAGATTTGAAAAGTAGAAGGCAGAAAAGAAAAAAAGATAAATGATAGTGGATAATTAGGCAGATATATAGATAGGTATTAAAACAGTGGAAGTAAGTAGAGAAGAATGTATGGCAAAGGTAGGATGAGAGAAAAAGAGGGAGGGAAGAAAAGTTATAAAGGGGGAGCTAGTAGAGCTTGAAAGGAGAATGGGAAGAAGGAAGGAATGGGGAGGAAGCAAAGCAGGTAAGAGGGAGGAAGTGAAGAAAAACTTAAGGAGAGGTGGGCAGGGGTAAAGATAAAGGAAAGAAGGAATATGGGAAGGGAAATAGGGCAGTAGAAAAATGGGAAGAATGATGATGGAACAGAAGTAGGAAATAAGGAGAAAAGAATAGTTTATAAATGATGAGTCAGTAGGAAAAGTGTTACATAAAGGAGAAAAATTGTGTGAGAAGAAGCCAATAAGGAAGTCAAATACAGTTGTGTGGGAAGGGGATAAGATTAAAAAAAGAAAGTTAATAGGGGTGACCAGGACTGCAGGGGAGGGCAGTTAGTGGGATCAGGCAGGCAGGCAGGTTAGCGGTTAAGAACCAGAGGTCCTGGATTGTGAGAGTCCCCAAGAACTCCATATTGGATAAGGTGCAGGTCTGGCTGAGGGACCGCCCCCCTTCCCCCGTGCATGAATTTCCGGCACTGGGCCCCTAGTAATTAATAAATAGCAACACAAATATAAACTCTCCATGGCCATTTATGCCTCATTTTGTTGGATGTGATCATATTAACTGAAAGCCAGTGGTTTGCTTCCAGGTCAGGGCACATTCCTTCCTAAATCCCCAATAATTGGTCATTCAGGAGGCAGATGATTGAGGTTTCTCTCCCTCTCATTTCCTTTCAAAATTTAATTAAAAAAATACATTTTAAAATAAATAGCTACTTGAAAAAAGAGAATTAACCGTGTGTTTGGCATACTCACAACAGTAAGTCTACTTTTTTCCCAACATAGATGTGGGTAACAGAGAAGCCTATTTCACCTGTGATCGTTTCTGAGCTTTATCTGCATGTTCAACCCCAACAAATAGTGCACATTAGAAAAGTTCATTCCCTTGCTCTCAGTTAAACATATACCTAAGTAAAGTTTTAAAAGGTGGTTCCATATAAATCCTAGATACCCCTCTGTTGTTACAAAATTAAGATGGCAACCCTATATAAACACTACCATCCCTCTCCTCATTCCTTGGTAGGACCAGCCTAGCCTCAATGGCAGCAAATATTGGCAAGCAGTGAACACTACTGACATCAGCCAAGCTGATATGGCTCAGTGTTGAGCATCAACCTGAGAACCAGGAAGGTCAAGGTTCGATTCCTGGTCAGGGCACATGCCCAGATTGTGGACTCAATCCCCAGAGCAGGGCGTGCAGAAGGCAGCCCATTACTGAATCTCTCTCATCACTGATATTTTGCTCTCTCTCTCCCTTTCTCTCTAAAATCAAAACGTATATATTTTTAAAAAAAACATTAAAAAACTATTGCCATGAAATTCAACAAAAATGCTGCCTGCTTACAAAGACACATCCTGGGGCAGATTGCAGGATTATCCTTCCTCTAGCTCTGACTTCTTGTCTATTGAGCACTACTTTATGTGAACACCCTACAGGGACCAGGGAAATACACAATACCATTAGATTATTTTAATTGTCAATGATGTCAACGACACAAAACAGTTTTGGAGGTCCTGAGAATGTCTGTATATAAAGATCACACGAGGCACAGGCCCTGAGACATTTGTGGCCTTATGTTCAGAAGAGGCCCTTTTCATCTAATTTATTGCAGGCTTTCCCACTCTCTACTGAAACAGTGTTTCTGTCCTAATTATGGTTCCACCTCAGAGTCTTACAATGACTCCAGCCTATGAAATTTCATACTTCCTGGCACATGGCTCCTTTGCAGGACATGAAGAGCAGGGACCCTAAACATTGCTGAGGCTTATGTAATACATACTGTGAACAGAGAACATGATTCATATTGGTCACAAAAGCAGAGCAATCTTCAGAGTGGTCTTTGCCCTCACCAATAATCGAGGCACTAGGCTGCAAATTAAATGCACAGTCATGTCATCTTTATTTCAATGCCATGGGCTGCAGTAAGTACTGAGCCAATATGGGAGAAAAACTGATTTTTTGCCATTATGCTGTCCCTTACAAACCACATAAGATGTGTGATAAACATAACATCTATTCATTGCTACATGCTGAGAGATCACATTTGTGTTTGCAAATCATCTGTGGTAGTGAACAGAAACAAAATTGAAGGTACAAATGTAAAATAACCTTTAAAAAAATATCATAAACCTGAGCAGAGGAGAGAGCAAGTGGTTGACAGGTTGTTGAATAAGAATACCCCCCAAATTTATCAAAGCATAATGTGAGTACCACAATGTTCCAGAAAGAGGTAGCACTTCTTAGCTGAGAAGGGGTGCTCTGGATGAATCCTAGGTCAGGTCCATTTTCTAGTCATAGAGAAATGAATGAAGACACTTCCAAGAGCTTGGAGGAGGAATAATTACTTCAAGCAAAAGTGAGAACATAGAATACATTCCCCTGAGCACCCAGGGATGATGACCTATGCACACTACTCAGGTGAACCAGATGTTAGAGGTTAAATCCCTTCAGCGATAAACAGATGGTGACATCATTTAAGGCATAGGACTGGGCATGTTAGCAAGTACAAGGTAGCTTGTTCAAGTCTCACTTGTACCTCAAATTATGAGGAATCTAGCAGAGTGTATGTTCCCATAAAAGGGGTTTACAGTCATATAAAGGGTGCCAAAGAGCCCCTTAGGTGTTCTTATAAGTGAGAAAAAGAACACATTCCCTACACATTTATGGCTTTTCTCCAGTTCTCCAGTTTGAACTCCGTGGTGTATAGTGAGGTTACCTTTTACTAAAGGTCTTCCCACATTCACTACACTCATGGCTTTTCTTCAGTGTGAACTCTGACGTGTTTAGTGAGGCTACAACTTTGACTGAAATGCTTTCCACATTCACTACACTCATATGGCTTTTCTCCAGTGTGAACTCTGTGGTGATTAGTGAGGTCAGTCCTTTGACTGAAATGCTTTCCACATTCACTACACTCATATGGCTTTTCTCCAGTGTGAACTCTATGGTGCTTAGACAAGTTAGACCTTCGATTGAAGGACTTCCCACATTCACTACATTCATATGGCTTTTCTCCAGTGTGAACTCTGTAGTGTTTAGTGAGGTTAGACCTTGAACCGAATGGCTTCCCACATTCACTACACTCATATGGCTTTTCTCCAGTGTGAACTCCATAGTGTTTAGTGAGGCTATAACGTTGACTGAAGGACTTCCCACATTCACTACACTCATATGGCTTTTCTCCAGTGTGAACTCTATGGTGCATAGTCAAGTTAGACCTTCGACTGAAGGACTTCCCACATTCACTACATTCATATGGCTTTTCTCCAGTGTGAACTCTGCGGTGTTTACTGAGGTCAGACCTTTGACCGAAATGCTTCCCACATTCACTACACTCATATGGCTTTTCACCAGTGTGAATTCTGTGGTGGTCAGTGAGTTCAGATTTTGACCTGAAATTCTTTCCACAGTCACTACACTCATATGGCTTTTGTCCAGGGTGAACTCTATGGTGCATAGTTAAGTTAGACCTTCGCCTGAAGGACTTCCCACATTCACTACATTCATACAGCTTTTCTCCAGTGTGAACTCTGTGGTGTATAGTGAGGTTATACCTTTGACTAAAGGACTTCCCACATTCACTACACTCATATGGCTTTTCTCCAGTGTGAACTCCATAGTGTTTAGTGAGTCTATAATGTTGACTGAAGGACTTCCCACATTGACTACACTCATATGGCTTTTCTCCAGTATGAACTCTGTGGTGTTTAGTGAGGTTAGATCTTGAACTGAAATGCTTCCCACATACACTACAGTCATATGACTTTTCTCCAATGTGAACTGTGTGGTGGTTAGTGACTTCAGATTTTGACCTGAAATTCTTCCCATAGTCACTACACTCATATGGCTTTCCTCCAGGGTGAACTCTGTTTAGGATAGTGAGGTTGGACCTGTAACTGAAGGACTTCCCACAGTCTGTACTGTCACACCGCTTTTTTCTAATGTGAACTCTGTTGTGTTTAATGACAGCAGTGCTTTCACTGAAGACCTTCCCACAATTGGTACACTCACAGGGCTTTTCTTCAGTGCGAACTCTCCTGTGTTGAGGGTGATTGAAGATTTGTATACACATTTTCCCACATTTATTATGCTCATAAATCATATCTCCAGAGCAGAGACCTTTCTGATAAGCAACTTTGTGTTTCTGGCTGGCTGCTGACTCACATTGAACCCCCTGGTCATGACCTTTTCCACTGAAAAATTCCTGTGAAATCTCATTGTTACCATGTGGCTCCTCAGTGTTAAGAGTGGCCTGGTGCTGCAGAAGCCCTGAGATGGCTGGGGATATTTCCCCAACATTCTTATTAGCTGAAGGCACCCCAGATAAGTAAAAGGAGCAACTCGTCACAAGTGAGGCACTCTCCATATCTTCTTTCCATGGCTTCTCTTCACTGGCATCCTTCTGTTGCTGGTGAGGGTTTGCACTGAAACACAAGTCTCTCACACTTGGATCATGTAACAACATATTCTTCTTAAAGTAAACCACTTGTAACTCCGTCAGGTGCAAAATATCTTTTAACACTGAGAAACACGGATTACACAGATGGGTCTTCTGTGTGGCTTGATCTGTCTTGGAAGCCTTGACATGAGAATATCTTACAGATACACTATGCTCACAATAGGCCTCCACATCATCCATTTTATGCCAAGGACCTGAAAACAGAGAAATGATGAGGATATGAATGTTGACTCTGGTACAGGGAGAAGTCCCATTATAAAACTATATTGCACATACTACATTGGTTTCATGCAATTGTCTAAAAATAAAAGACCTGAAGGATGGCTTAATAAGAGGCCCCTGTGAAGTTCTTGACCACTGAAGATTACAAAACAGGGGTGATTTCAACAGAAATAGAACAAAAACATGCCAAGCATCACATGGAAGAGAGGCGGAGTGTTCAGCTCATCCTGCTGCTAACAGCATTCAGTAGATCTTCTCTGCTGGTGAAAAGGGCAAGCTGTACAGACGGTTGGTTACATCACATTCCAAGTAAAATTCAATAATCAAGTAGCTGGTGTTTGACGGGTGTTTAAGCATGAATATGCTCCTCATATTACGTGCATAGGTGCATGTTGTAGAATACTTCAGAAAAAGATGTGCAGAGGAATAGATGATATAAAAAGAACACAACAAAGAAGTTAGACAGAGGTAGGAAATCACTGATGAAATGACAAGTCAGCAAAGTGTCAAGTGTGGAAAAGGAAAGGTATAAATTAGGTGTGGCAATTCGAACCTGCACCAAACACAGTTGGACAGGAGCTGGTTCCTGGTACAATCTGAACACCATAATTAGGTAACACTTCTCCTCATCCTCTGAGACCACCCTGGAGAAAACCGGGGTTCTCTCTGCACCTCCTTCTCTAGAAATATGTACAAACTAAATATTCTGAGTATAAATGACAGACAACAGAGGTGAGCAGCCATCACTTGCCCATAGCATTTGGCTTGCAATAGTATTCAGGGAACGTAATATTACAAAAATTTAAGGAGGGTCTGACAAGAACAGCCCCTGGTTCATGTATACAAAGAAGATACCTGACACAGGCATTCACCAAGGTCCTTACCTAAAGGAAAGGTGCAAAAGTGGATCCCATGAATCTGGATATAATCACTCTCCCTGGGAGTGGAAGAGCAGGAGGGACCCATTAATCTGTCTGTAAGACTGCTGACACCCAGGGAACTGGTGTTAGGGAGGTTTATGGAATCTATTATCCAGGGCTCTCTACAGACCTCAGCACTTGCAGCCACAGCCCATTTGACAAAACAGTGGGGGAAATTAGCAGAGCCCATGGTCTGGGCTTGAGAGAGAGAAAGAGTGTGTTATATCTGGAGAATAAATACAGAGTAGGCATCACTTCTGGACACTGGAAGAATGTGAATGTCTTACCTACAAATGATAGAAGAGCAAACACTTCGAGCATCACATCACAGTACAGATGTCTCTGAGCCTCATCAAGGATCTCCCACTCCTCCTGAGAGAAGTCAATGGCCACATCCTCAAAGTTCATATCCTGTCATAATGGGGACAGAACATTCCATAAGAATCTCTCTTGAGATTTCAAGTTTGTCATATTTCCCACATCCATCTGCTCCCTCTACTCCCCACATCAGAGAGGATAGCAGGCCTTAGTCCCATCCAAGTCAATCTCTCCTTATATTCCTACTGATGCTGTGTCTTCCACAACAATAAAGGCAGATGAGCAGATAGAACATACCTGTGTCTGGGCCTCAAATGTGAGTCACACTGCCCCTTTTCAAAACAGTTGGTGCCAGGAACATAGGGTAGGAAGATATGTTGCACATAATGGGAAAAAGATGGATATGAAACTAGTCTTGTCAGGCAATACCCATTTGTCTTCCAAATTGTCCCTCCAAGACACTAAAATGGTAATGCACATTACACTGCCGACTCCAATCTCAGTTTGCTGAGGACATCACTTTGCATTACCTGCTGCCCATAGTTCTTTGATCCACACTTGTCTCACACAGCTGTCTTCCCAGGGGCACAACTCCACTGGTAACACAAATAAGCCATCACAAGGATAGGATGTTTTCTAATCAGCTTCTTTTCCAAAATTCTAGTTCACCACTTCTGTAATACACTTATCTCTCACCGTCTCTCTTCTCCTTTCCCATGCCAGTGGAGATTTACAAGTGCAGGTGACACTGATGTATGCTATCTCACTGCTATTGTTCATGGGGTCAGCCCTCAACAAGAAATGGCAGTTGGGCACATATATGGCATCTAAGGTTTGGACCTGGCATGAGCACCACAGACACTCATCTTACTAGAAATTATCCTAAAATTCATCATATCATATCATAAAGACACCATCAGAATCAGACTCCCCTTTCATTCATTTGTATGTCAATGTTAGTCCCCAGCCGCTTTGTTTTTAGTCCAGGGACCACACTGATGTCATCATGCCCTGTGGGTGACTGTGCAGCTCAGCCCGGTTTCCCCACCTGCTACACTGACATAGATGGCACCTCCCATACTGTTCTTTGGGTTGTTTATTGCATGCTCTGCCCTCAAGAGAACCATGGCTGCTGGTCACCAAAGGTCCCTGGGATTTGTTGGTGTTCACAAGTGTGTGAATGGACTAGGTGATGAGAGAGGGGGAGAGAGAGAGAGAGAGTTCTATTTTATTGTTCCATTACGTTTATACATTATTTGATTAATTCTTGCAATTAATCTCACCAGGGTTGGAACTTGCAACCTTCCATTATTGAAATTATTTGCTGACCCACTTAGCTGTTTGGCCTCAGTCAGACATTTTAAATACAAGAACCAAATAATGTACTTGAGAATACATACAAAAACCAACAGGATGACATAGTGGTAGAAAGCTAGATAGGATTAATGGGATTTCATAAGTGTCTTTTTTACAAGAAAATATTTAAAGTAAGTTATTTCAATGTCAGACTGAATTATTGCATCAATTATTTTATGGGCCGAAAATGAAGCAGTGATAAGAGCAGGAGCAACTTGGTACCAGTGATGCAGGCATGCACAGAAAACCAAAGGATATGAGTTTTTTTTAATGTCCACTTAAAATCAATTCTACTTAAATGAATCTTTACAAAAGCATTAAATTTGATGTTTCCTAGTAATTTTACTGAAAAATTTTAACATAATTGGTGCTACTGTATTAGTATCTAATCTAATGAAAGTGTAATATTGAAATTGACTACTTCTACGGGCGCCTGAGCCACGCCCACCATCCATCAGAGCAACTGTATGCAAATTAACCCAGCCAAGACGGAGGCCGGAAGTCACAGAGCTGGAGTAAATAGGCACCTTCCCTTGCAGCAGGAGTAAAACTGTTTGCCGGCCGCCTGGGCTTCTCTCTGCTCACCGCAACAACATATTTGCAACATTGTCTCAATTATAGAAGCCATGAGCTAAAGCAGACAATAGGATTCGTTACCTGGCTAGACCTCGGCTTAAAGAAACAGTGTATCAATTATAGAAGATAAAGAAAACCTCGGAACCTGCTTCCAGCCAGCATTGCTGGGACACTGGGTCAAAGGGAGCTGTGGGCAGCCTGAAAGCCTGAAAACAGCCCTCAGCCCATCACCCATGCTGGCCACACCCCAATGTGGTAAGGGACCCCACTTGGGGGTTAGCCAGCCTGAAAACAGCCATCAGCCCCTCACAGAAGCTGGCCAGGTACCCCTGTAGGGGCCCAAAACTTGAAGGGACTGTAGGCAGCCTGAAAGTCTGAAAACAGCCCTCAGGCCCGCACCCAGGCTGGCCACACCCCAATGGGGTCAGGGACCACACTGGGGGGCTTGGCCAGCCTGCAAACAGCCATCAGCCCCTCACCCAGGCTGGCCAGGTACCCAAGTAGGGACCCAAAACCTGAAGGGACTGTAGGCAGCCTGAAAACCTGAAAACAGCCCTCAGACCTGCACCCAGGCTGCCCAAATGCCAATGGGGTGAGGGAACCTACTGGGGGGCTTGACGAGCCTCAAAAAGTCATCAGACCCTCACCCAGGCTGGCAAGGTACCCCAGTAGGGACCCAAAACCTGAAGGGACTGTGGGCAGCCTGCAAACAGCCATCAGCCCCTCACCCAGGCTGGCCAGGTACCGTAGTAGGGACCCAAAACCTGAAGGGACTGTGGGCAGCCTGAAAGCCTAAAAAGAGCCCTCAGGCCCGCACCCAGACAGGCCACACCCCAAAGGGTGAGGGACCCCAATGTGGGGCTTGGCCAGCCTGCAAACAGCCATCAGCCCCTCACCCAGGCTGGCCCCGTAGAAACCCAAAACCTGAAAGGACTGTGGGCAGCCTAAAAGCCTGAAAACGGCCCTGAGGTCCGCACCCAGGCTGGCCACACCCCAATGGGGTGAGGGTTCACACTGTGAGGCTTGGCCAGCCTGCAAACAGCCATCAGCTCCTGACCCAGGCTGACCAGGAATGCCAGCAGGTAGACATCCCCCAAGGTGTCTCAGACTCGAGAGGGCACAGGTCGGGCTGAGGGACCTCCCGAATGCACAAATTTTTGTGCACCAGGCCCCTAGTATTGGAAATAAAATATAATGATGTACTAGTGAAATATCTTTCATGTCCATGTTCACAGCCACCATTTTGGCCATTTGAACCTCACAATGATGAGAGTATTTACACTGGTATATTAATAAAGATTATAAACCTAGACTTCATTTGAATTTTGAATGCTTAGACTTAAATGAATGATGGAGAATGTTACCAAAGCAGATTAAACCTGTGAGTGTATGATATAAGTGGGTTTAAATCATACCTAGGAAAAATATGGGGGAAAATTTCCATTCCAATATTCAAAAGCTATGGTTCTATATACATAGCAAAAAATTGAGTCAGTGAGGTATGAGTGAACTTCAAATATTTCTTAAGTTGTGCACTGTCCTCCTATTGGTTAACATAATAAATTCATACAAACACAGACACACACCAACACAAACACACACACACACACACACACACCAGAGGCCTGGTGCACGAAATTCTAGCACTAGGGAGAGGGTGGTTCATCAACTTGGCCTATGCCCTCTCACTGTCTTGGAGCCCTTGGAAGATGTCCAACTGATGGCTGAGGCCTGCTCCCCAAAGGGAGTCGGAAAGGTGGGATCTGCTTCTGCCACCTCCACTGCACTTGCCAGCTATGAGCCCAGCTTCTGGCTGATCAGTGCTCTCCTGTGGCAGCGCACTGACCACCAGGGGGCAGATCCTGCATCTGTACCCTAGTTGTCAGTGCGAATCATAGAGACCAATTGTTCTGCTGTTTGGTCTATTATATATATAAATATATATATTTAAAATATACTTTTATGGATTTTAGAGAGGAAGGGAGAAAGAGAAAGAGAAAGAGAAAGAGAAAGAGAAAGAGAGAGAGAGAGAGAGAGAGAGAGAGAGAGAGAGAGAGAGAGAGAGAAAGAGAGAGAAACATGGATGATGAGAGAAAGTAATGGACTGGCTGCTTCCTGTGCATACCCCACTAGGGATGGAGCCCATAACCGGGCATGTGCCCTTGACTGGAATTGAACCTGGGACCCTTCAGTCCACAGGCCAATGTTCTATCCGCTGAGGCCAACAAGCTATTAAATATTTTTAATTTCATATTGTTGAAAGAATTACTTATGTCCCATTTTCCACCCATTGACCTCTTCAGCCGAACCCCTCCACCTCACACCTGTTTTCCACCCCCCATCGTCTGTGCCCATTGATTATGCTTATATACATACAAGTTCTTTGGCTGATCTCTTATTCTGCAAATCCCACTCACCCTCTCATGCCTTTTTTCTGAGGTTTGAAGGTCTCTTTGATACTTTCATGTCTCTGGATCTATATCTGTTCATCAGTTTTTGCTGTTCATTATATCCCACAAATGATGACATTATGTGATACTGATCTTTCTCTGACTGGCTTATTTTGCTTAGCCTAATGGTCTCCAGGTAATACATTCATTTTAAAAATTGTTAACAGTTACTGGACAGACATTTTAACAAATATGATAAAGACAATGTGAATACATGTATGAAACAAATGCTCAACATCAAAAATTCGTAAGTAAATGAAATTAAAACAAAGGTGGGTTAATACTATACTCATTTATGGGGATAGTATTTTAAAAACTTAACCATCAGATGTGCTGGCAGAGTTGGAGAAAAATGGGAATTTTCATTACTGTGCGTGGGTGGGAAGGCAAAGGAAATAAGCATTTTAGATCACAGTTCCACATATCTTACAATGTAAAGCAATCCCCTACACAACAACAGTTTGATCAGTAAAAATACATCTAGAAGATAATGAACTGAACACAATATGCCCAGCAGATTTATCTACAATACCCCAAACCTGGAAATAATCAAAGTCATAGACACACAATTAAAGTTATAATTCACAGTACACAATACTATGCAGCAATAAAACAATTAAATATTCACATAAGCATTTGTGTTGAATCTCAAAATAACTATGTAGGTGAAGAACATCAGTATTTGTTAAAGAGTACACACCTTCTACTGCCTATAAAATTATGAAAAATATGCACTACTGTGTTGTAATGGCAGGAAAATCAATGCCTGTCTGCAGGAATGGGGAAGGTAGAGAGACAGTTTGTAAAAGGGCAGAAGGTATATATAGGGTGTGCCAAAAGTAGGGTTAGAGTTGATGGTATGGAAAGTAAAACAATAATCATATATAATACATAATAAAAGGGTAATATGCAAATTGACCCTAACAGCAGAACAATTGTGAATGACTGGTAACTATGACACACACTGACCACCAGGGGGCAGATGATCAATGCAGGAGCTGCCCCCTGGTGGTCAGTGCACTCCCACAGGGGGAGCTCTGCTCAGCCACAAGCCAGGCTGATGGCTGCCAGTACAGCAGCACTAAGGATGTCAGACTGCAGCTTAGGCCTGCTCCCTGCTCGTAAGTGTACATCCCTCAAGGGCTCTCGGGCTGCCAGAGGGATGTCTGACTGCCAGCCTAGACCTGATCTCCTGGGGAGTGGGCCTAAGCCAGCATATGGACATCCCCTAGGGGTCCTAGACTGCAAGAGGGCACAGGCCAGGATGAGAGACCCCCTTGCCCCGCTGAGTGTACAAATTTTTGTGCACTGGGCCTCTAGTTAACAAATAATAATACAAGAATGTACTCTGCCCTGGTTAGTGTTACTCACTCAGGCATCATCCCCTAGAACAGGTCAGGGCACATGTCCTCCTCAAACACCAGTAGGGGGAATGAAGGAGGCATCAGATTAACATATGTCTCTCATACAGATGTTACTTTCCCCACCCTTCCTTCGCATTCTGTCTAAAAGAATCAATAAAAGTAATGTTTAAGCCCTAACTGGTTTGGCTCAGTGGATAGAGCATTGGCCTGTGGCCTGAAGGGTCCCAGGTTTGATTCTAGTCAAGGGCATGTACCTTGGTTATGGGCACATCCCCAGTAAGTAGTGTGCAGGAGGCAGCTGATCAATGTTTCTCTCTCATTGATGTTTCTAACTCTATTTTCCTCTCTGTAAAAACTCAATAAAAACTCAATAAAATATGTTTTTTTTTTTTAAAAAAGTAATGTTTAAAATACTTTTTTAAAAATAATAAACTCTGTCTTTTGGGTGCTCACTATTGTAAACCTATTTTTTCTCAACCCTGTACATTGGTGACAGATAAGTTTATTTCATGTGTGACAACTTCACAGTTTTATATATGTACATCAAACCTGACCAAATAGTACATATTAAAAAAGTGCAGTTTGTTGCACATCATTTCTCATTTCCTGGCAGGGACAGCCTTGTCATAGTCGCAGCAAATATTGTTAAGCAATTTAGACTATTACCATCAGAATCCACAGGAATGTTAACTGGTTACAAGAAACATCCTGGGATTGATTACAGCATTATCCATCTTCTACCTTTGAATTCTTGTATGTTGAGCATCATTCTTGAGGTGAACACCTAGTGGAGCCAGCAGAATTGCAAAATTATAAGATTATTTTCTCTGCCAATGACTATAACCACAGAAGCAGGTATGGAGGTCCTGAGAATGTCTGTATACAAACATTATAGAGGCCCTGCAACATTTGTGAAAAACATTCAGAAGAGACATTTTTCAACTAATTTACTACAGTCTCTCTCACTCACGATTGAAACAGTGGTTCTGCCCTAATTGTGGTTGCATGCAATCCTCAGATTCTTACCACAAAGGACACCAGCCTATGAAATGTAGTACATTATGAAATATGGATCATTTGCTATGACTTACTTTATTCACACTATGAAAAAAAATATAATCATACTAGGGGCCTGTTGCACAAAAATTTGTGCACTCGGCGGAGAGGGGTGTCCCTTAGCCGGGCCTATGCCCTCTCGCGGTCTAGGACTTCTCAGGGGATGTCCACATGCTGGCGTTTCTGGCCAGGCTGGGTGAGGGGTTGATGGCAGTTTGCAGGCCCCACCGGCCCTGCCAGCCCTCCCCTCTCCTGATGCCAAGCCCTGCCCTACTCTGCTGGCCCCACTGGCCCTGGCCCACCCGCTCCACCCCACCAGTCTCACCCTCCCAGCCCCGCCCACGCCGCCGCTGCCGTACAGCAACCGCTACACTCAACGTCGCCCGCTCCATGGCTGTCGGCCTCCATCTTGGCTGAGTTAATTTTCATACAGCCGCTCTGATTGGCTAGTGAGTGTGGCTTGGCTAGTGGGCGTGGCTTAAGCATCCCAGAGAGACAGTTAATTTCCATATTACTCTTTTATTATAGTAGATAATTCACAGAAGCACAACAAAAACCTCCTCTTCAGGGTGACCTTTGACTTCACCAATAATAGAGGTACCAGGCTATAAATTAGAACCATAAAGTCCTGCAATCTTGCTTTCAAGGCTTTGGGCAGAAATGCAAAATAAGTAAATAATGGCCAAAGAGTGATTTTCTGCCATCATGATGTCCCTTCAGAAGCACTGAACATTTGGGATCCCACAATATCTCTTCACCTCTACATGCTGACAGATCATAATTGTGCTTTCAATTCATCCCGGGCAGAGAATAGAACCGAAAAATTAAGGTACAAATGCAAAAAACACCTTTACAAAAAGATAATAAACCAGAGCCATATACAGCAAGTGGTTTGCATGTTGGTGAATAGCTACCTGAAAAAATTCATCACAATGTGAGAACCACAATGTCCCTGAAAGGGATAGCGCACCTGAGAATGGTGGTCTGGGGGAAATAATGGTTAGGTCCATTCCTTAGTCAGAGACAAAAGAGTGAAGACCCTAAGACAGGCATTCTCAAACTACGGCCCACGGGCCACATGTGGGTGTTCTTGCTGCCGCTGCCTGTCCTGCTTAAAATAAATTATGTGCAGTGTGCATAGGAATTTGTTCATAGTTTTTTTTTAAACTATAGTCCAGCCCTCCAACAGTCTGAGGGACAATGAACTGGCCCCCTGTTTAAAAAGTTTGAGGACCCCGACCCTAAGAGTTCGGAGTACCCATCATTTCCTCAAACACAAGTAAGAATAGAGAATATATTTTTTCTGAGTGCACAGTACACACATATAGTTTTCTCAAGTGTGAACTCTCCTGTGGATAAGGAGGTGATTATTGCAGGTAAAAGATTTCTCACATTCACTATACTCATAAGGTTTTTCACCAGTGTGACCACTCTAGTGTTGAATGATGGTATTGTTTTGATTCAAACACTTCCTGAAATCATGACACTCATTCAGCTTATCTCCAGTATGGCCTTTGTGTTGTAAATGAGTTTGGACCTCAGGATGACGGACATCCCATGATCACTCCTCGTATCACTTTTTTACAGTGTAAACTCTTCTATGATGAATGAGGTTAAAGATTTTTCTAAAGCTTTCCCACATTTTTTACACTTATAAATCACTTCTCTGGAGCCGACAACCTGTTATTGAACAACTTTCTGGTTGTGGCTGATAGCTTTTTCACATTTACCCCCTTGTCATGACTTCATGGCTGGCAAGTCTTTCCCAACCTCCCTAATGGCTGAAGGTCCCCATATTAAGTAAAAGTTGCACTGGGACACAAATGAGGCCCTGTCGATATCCTCTTTCCAGGGCTTCTGTTCACTGGCATCTCTCTGTTGCTGGTGAGGGTTTGCACTCAAACAGAAGTCTCTCACACATATGTTACAGATGAAGGCTTTCTGCTCATAGTATGCTGCTTGTAACTCAGTCAGGTGCAAAATATATTTTAAGACTGAGAAAAAGATGGGTCTTCTGGGTTGCTGGGGCTGCCTTAAAAGCCCTGACCTGACTCTCCTGGTCCATATACACTCTGCTCAGCACTGGTCTCCTCATCATCCGTTTTCTGCCAACAACGTGAAAATAAAAAAAATGGTGAGGAACTGAATGCTGAGTGTGGTGACAGGTGGACGTCCCTTTACAAAAGTGTGTTGTACATAACACGGTTCTGTGCAACTGACTGACAACAAAAGTTCCAAAGGAAGGATTATAAGATAGTGCCATGAAGGTCTGGGCTACTGAAGATCACAAAACAAGGAAAACCTCAAAAGAAGTATGACACACACAGTAAGCAGCACGTAGAAGAGAAGCAGGATCTTCAGTTCATTTTTCTGTTAACAGAGTTCAGCATGGTTTGCCTTCTGGTGACATGGAAAGCTGTGCTGAAATATGGTTATGTCTCATTTCAAGTAATCTTTCTACCCTAATAAAAGAGAAACATGCAAATCGGTGTTACTCAGCTACACCCCAAGCCACACCCACCAGCCAATCAGATAGACTATATGCAAATTAACCCAACCAAGATGGCGGATGGCAGCCATAGAACTGAAGCAAGGAGGAGGCTTGGTTGCTCAGGCAATGGAGGAAGCCAAGCTTTCCACTGGCCCTGGCTGGTTGTGGCCTCCACTCAAGGCAACAAAGTTTCAATTATAGAAGATAAATAAATCCCAGATACCTACTTCCAACCAGCCTTCCTGGGAGCTTGGGTCGCTAGGGGCCATGGCTAGCCTGCAAACAGCCATCAGCCACTCACCCAGGATGGCCACACCCTCATGGGGTGAGGGTCCCCACTGGGAGGCTAGGCCAGCCTGCCAACAGCCATCAGTCCCTCACCAAGACTGGCCCGGCACCCCAGCAGGACACTTCACCCTGAACAGACATCAGCCCCTCACTCAGGCTGGCCAGGCACCCCCAGCAAGGACCCCTACACTGAAGGGGCTGTGGCCAGGCTGTAAACAGCCATCAGCCCCCTCATCAGGCTGGTTACACTCTCATGGGGTGAAGGTCCCTGCTTAGGGGGGTAGACCAGCCTGAAAACAGCCATCTTTCCCACATCCAGGCTGGCCAGGTACCTCAGGGTGGACCCCTACCCTGAAAAGGGTGTGACCAGCCTGAAAACAGCTCTCAACCCCTCACCCAGGCTGGCCGGGCACCCCTACACTGAAGGAGCTGTGGGAAGACTGCAAACAGCCATCAGCCACTTACCTAGGCTGGCCAGGCACCCAGTGGGGACCCCCAAACTGAAGGGGCTGTGGCCAGCCTGCAAACAGCCATCACGCCCTCACCCAGGTGGTGGGAGCCTCTCCCACCTCCTCAGCAGCACTAAAGATGTCTGACTGCAGCTTAGGCCTGCTCCCTGCTGGCAAGTGGACAACCCCCGGGCTGCCAGAGGGATGTCTGACTACTAGCTTAGGCCCGATTCCCACAGATAGCGGGCCTAAGCCAGCAGTGGACATCCCCCAAGGTGTCCCAGACTGAGAGAGGGTACAGGCCGCGCTAAGGGACACCCCCGAGTGCACAAATTTTTGTAAACCGGACCTCTAGTATATATGCAAAGTGTCATCTCAGGAGTTCAAAAAAGTGAACGATCACTTGCTATGACATGTGCTGACCACTAGGAGGCACTGTGGAACTTGGTGGGTGAACAACAGCAGCAGTAGGCAGTGGGGAATAAGGGAAGGAGGAGGCAGGGAGAATCATGTGGTGGTGGGGGGGGACCATGCCATGGTGATGAGGCGAGGGGAACCATGTGGTGGCAGCACGTGTGCGATGAGGGACAGAGGAGGTGGGGAGGCAGGGAATCTGATCGGCCCTGATTGCTGGCCAGGCCTAGGAAACCTACCCATGAACAAATTTCATGCACCGGGCATATAGGATTCAATAAATTAGTACCTGAAGTTCAAGAACTATTTAGCTTGTATGTGCATCTCATAGCACATGTACAGGTCAATGTTAGAGAACATTGAGGATGGAGCAATGCAGAGGAACAGGTGATGCAAAAAGGCCACACAGTTGAAGATATTCAAAGGCCAGGAAGTTAGCACAGTGTCAAGTATGGCAAAGGAAAGGTAGACATGTGCTATTGCCCATGATACTTGTACCTCAACACTGTTGGAAATGAGCAGGCGCTTGGTATCATCTAAAAACCACCATTACATCAAATCTAGCCCACAACTGCAACGCAACAGGGCCAGGCCTCTTCTGAGACCATCCTGCATGTTTGCCCTATAAAAACAATCAGGTTTCGTCCTACACATTCCTCTCTGCAAACACTTACAACAGAAATATTCCAAGTATTAATGAAAGATGACAGAGATGGGCAGGCAGCACTGGCCTAGAGCAATTGGCTTGCAATCATATTTACAGAAGACAATATTACAAACAACAACTGAAGTGTGATCTTGTAAGAACAGTTCAAGGTTCATGTAAGTAAAGACCATAACCTCACATAGGCAGTCACCGAGGACCTTTGGCTAGAGGAAGGAGGAAAAAATGGAAGCCATAGATCTGGACATAGTCACCCTCTCAGGGAGAGGAACAGCAGATGGGACCCATTAAGCTGTCTAAAAGACTCCTGACTCATAGACACAATCTGCACTGTCTGAGGCAGTAAGTGTTAGGGATGTTTGTGGAGTTCTTGGCTCAGGGACCTCCACAGACCTCACCCATGGCAGCCACAGCACATCTGACATGACAGTGGAGAAATTAGCAGAGCTTATGGTCTGGCTGTAGAAGAGAGAAAGCTACATCAAAGGAATAAATTAAGAGAGGACATCATCTCAGGACATTGGGATAATGTGAAAGTCTTACCTACAGATGATACAAGTACAAAAACTTCCATCATCATTTCACAATAGAGATATCCCTGAGGCTCATCAAGGAGCCCCCATTCCTCCTGAGAGAAGGCAATGTCCACCTCCTCAAAGTTCATGTACTGTCATAATGGGGACAGTACAGCCTGGGATCAGATTCACTCCTAGGGTTCCAACTCTGTCATAGTCCCACCCTCCACATCAATCTGCTCTCTCCATTCCAAACACCAGAGAAGATACCCGGCCTTCATTGGATGAAAGTCACTATCATCTTATATTTCTACTGATATTTTGTCTTCCCACAATAAAGGCAGTTGTGCAGATAGAAGATTACTAAGCGCCGGGATTCGCATTTACGTAACACTTCCCCTTGACAGTAGAGTGGGTGTCAAGAACAGAGGGTAGGAAGAGATGTTGGCCATAAAGAAGTGTGAGTGATTTGCTATTGGTATTGTCAGGCATTACCTTTGTAGTCCCTCAGATTGTTCCTCAAAAACACCAAAAACATGGCATCACACTTAACCCTTAAACCACAATCCCAGGGTGCTGAGCTCATTGCTTTGTACTACCTGCTGCACATAGTTCTTTGAATGCTTCTGTCACACAGCTTCATTCCCAGAGGCACAACTTCAAAGATAATGCAAATTCGCCACCGTGGGGGAGGGGGGCAGGTTGTTGCCTAATTACCTTACTTTACGAAATTATAGAACACCACCTCCATAATCCATTTCCTTCTTACCCTGCTCCCTTAGCCATGCCCGTGGAGATTTCCAAGCCTGGGTAACACTGATGTATACTATCTCATTCCTCACCATCAGTGTGTCACCCCCAAACACAAAAAGGCAGGTGGGTACATAAATGTCATCTAAGGCCTGAACCTGGCAGGTAGCACCACCATACTCCTCTTTTCAGGCAATTACCTCCAAATAACCCTTATTTCATCATCCAGACTGCACCAGAAAGGGACTCTCCCTTCATTCACTCTTATGTTAATACTAGGGGCCCGGTGCACAAAAATTTGTGCACTCGGGGGTCCCTCAGCCCAGCCTGTGCCCGCACAACCTGCCACCTGCCACCTGCCACCCGCACATCTCGCCCCACCC
>PVJC01013500.1:26628-37976 GCA_004026665.1 Murina feae | reverse complement strand
CGTTCCTGACATTGGTAATCCGTGTCTTCCCACTTACTTTGTAGGTTATTCTGGCTATTTGTTCCTTTTATTTGTACTTTCAGAGGATCAGTATTTGATTTAATTGATATTTCTCTATTATATACATATTTTCCATTTTATTAGTTTACCTTTTTTTCATCTTTCTTCTTCTTAACTTTGATCTTCTTTAGCTTTCTTATAGGGGAAGCTTAGATAATTTATTTTAGAAGAGATTACTATACACAACTTCAGACCAATAATTTGAAACCTTTACTTGTAAGCAGGTATTTTCCCGCCACTGTGTGGTAGTGTTCGAAACACTTTCCTTTGTGCAGGGGTACATTACAAAACTTGCGCATGTACCGCGTTTCACTGCATAGTTTTTGAGCAGCACACACATGACAACGATGTAAAACATTTTTATTTTTGCCGGTTCCCACTAGAGGTTTCAATGTATGCCATTGACAGTCTCCCTGGTGGATCCGAGTTTACTCGTTTCCTGCAAAAAAAAATGTGTTAAATCGAGGATCTATAATAATAAAAGCATAATATGCTAATTAGACCAGACAGCCAAACAATCTTCCAGATGTCATTCTGAATGTCCTTCTGGATGAAGCCACAGCAGTGGGCGCCAAGGCAGAGGCAGTTAGGGGCAATCAGGAAGTCAGGCAGAGTGGTTAGGGGCGATCAGGCAGGCAGGCAGGTTAGCAGTTATGAGCCAGTGGTCCCAGATTGTGAGAGGATTCAGGCTGGGCTGAGGGACCCAAAACCCTGCATGCACAAATTTCGTGTGCTAGGCCTCAAGTATATTACTAAAGCACTTTTATGAAAAAATTAAACCCTAAAATCAGACATATAATTATAAAGGAAATTGAATAAAATGTTAACATATACCTATTTAAGAAGGGGGATGGAGTCCCAAACTGTTGACTAGGAATATTCTCCCAGGTGCTCAAAGGGCAGGTAATCTCATGGAATAAAATGATTTAAAGAATAGAAAGAAGTATAGACAGTACTCTCCAACTTACTTTGTTAGTATATAGTCAGTATGTTCTTAATGCCAAAGCTAGCTAAGAGTGGAATGAAAAGGGCAAATTATAGGCTGATTTCACTTGTGAAAATTAACACCATAACAGGAAAAGGGCAAAATATCATACACCAATGGATGAGGACAGTGGGGGGGTAGGGGGGAAGAGGGTGGGGTGGGAACCATGTGGAGGGGAGCTATGGGGGGGGGAAGAGGAACCACTGTAATAATCTGAACAATAAAGATTTAATTAAAAAAAAACAAAAAACTTCAACAGCTTCATTACAAATACATCTTTTTTTTAAATTTTGTTTATGTGTGTTTCCTCATTTTCATTTTTTTCTCTTCTTCAGTCTTACCAATGGATTTCTGTTTTCTTTCTTTTTTTTAGTAACCAGTTTTTTGACTTTGATGTTTTTAGCAGTGGCTTTATTTTCTATTTCATTTTTCGTGTTTGCTTTTATATTTGTTATGACTCTTTTTCCTTTCTTTCAGTATATTCTTTAATTTAAAGCCTCATATTTTTTATTTATTTTTTTACTATTTAAGAACATTTTTAGCCCCGACGGTATGACTCAGTGGTTAAGTCAACCCATGAACCAGGAAGTCATGGTTCGATTCCTAAGTCAGGGCAGATGCCTGGGTTGCAGGCTTGATCTCTAATTGGGGGCGTGCAGGAGGCAGCAGATCAATGCTTCTCTCTCATCATTGATGCTTCTATCTCTCCTCCCTTCCTCTTTCTGAAATCAATAAAAACAAATTTTAAAAAAGAATTTTTAAGCTCTGTATTATTGAAAAGTTTAAACATGCACAGAAGTGGATTGGTATAATGAACCCCCATGTACATGTCAGCTGTTTTCCATAATTAGCATTATATTCTCATCTTGTTTAATCCATTCTTCCTCTTTAATTTTCCTTTAATACTGAAAAGTGACTTCCAGACATCATGCCATATTTCAGTGCACATCTCTAACAGATTGGAAATCTTAAACATAACCTAACAAAATTAATACATACTTATTTAAATATCACTTGATACCCTGTCCATATTGAAACTTAATCAGATATCTCCAAAACAATATTTAGGAATCAGATTTGTTTGTGGTAGAATCTAAACTGTGTTCACACTTCTTATCTGTTTGTTGTGATGTTATGATTCTTATTATAGACTGTCCTTCCTCCTATTTTCTTTTTTATTTTAAGTTCTTTGAATTTGAGGAAAAACCAGGTCATTTTTTTACTGCACAGAATCCTACATTCTAGAATTAGCAGATTGCTGCCTTGTGGTATCATTTAAGTTGTTTTTTCTTTCCCTGAATTTTCTGTAGTTAAATGTAGAAACTTGATTGGATTCCGGATCATTTCTTTTGCCAAAACTATTTCATAGGTGGTGCTGGGAACTTGCTGCCTTTTGAATCACTTTTGGGGGGAACATAATACCTCCTTCATAAAATCCTGCATTGTCCTTTTATTTGATGTTTTTATCATCTGTTGCAGGCTTTCTTTTTTAATATAGATATTCAAGTTTTTAAATGTTATGAATTTTTTTTTAAAAGTAAGTTATATGCATTTCTACATGTTCATTGTTATTTGCTCCCTCATAGATGAGTTACATACCTGCTTTAATTTTTTTCCCTACTGTGTGGATGTCATATATAAATATATCATAGATTCATCCCTGCTATAGCAAATGGTAAGATTTTATTCTTGTTTATAACAAATTAATATTCCTTTCTGTATACATACCATATTTTCTTTTCTTTTAAACATTGAATCATACACTTTATTATTATTTTTTAAATCCTCACCCAAGGATGTATTTCTATGGATTTTTAGAGATAGTAGAAGAGAGAGGGGAAAACAGAGAGAAATATCAATGTGAGAGAGACCAGGGCCCAGGCTGGGAAGCAGCCTGCAACTGAGGTACATGCCCTTGACTGCAATCAAACCTGGGACGCTCCTGTCCACGGCCGATGCTCTATCTACTGAGCCAAACCAGCTAGGGCATACCATATTTTCTTTATCCCATTGTGTATTAATAGACACTTAGGTTGCTTCCATATATTGCTGTTGTAAATAATGCTGCAGTGAACATAGGGATGCATTTATCTTTTTGAATTAATGTTTTGAATTTCTTCAGATAAATACCAAGAAGTGGGATGGCTGGGAAATATGGTAATTCTATTTTTGATTTTTTGAGGAGCTTCCACACTGTTTTTTATAGTGGCTGTACCAGTTTGCAGTCCTACCAACAGTGCATGAGGGTTCCTTTTTCTTCACATCTTTTTTTTTTGATAGCTATTCTGACAGGTATGAGGTGATATCTCACTGAGGTTTTCATTTGCATTTATCTGATGATTGGTGATGGTGAGCACCTTTTCCAATGTATAGTGTCTATGTGTTTGTCCTCTTTGGAAAAATGTCTTTTCAGTTCCTCTACCTACTTTTTAATCAGATTTTTCATCTTTGTGGTATTAAGTTGCATGAGTTCCTTGTATATTTTGAATATTAACCCATTAACAGATGCATCATTAGTAGATATCTGCTCCCATTCAGTAGGTTGTCTTTTTGTTTTGCTGATGATTTCCTTTGCTGTGCAAAAAAATTTAGTTTGATGTAATTTTATTTGTTGACCTTGTTTTTTGTGTTTCTCTTGCCTAAGGCAGCATGATATGACTATTTTTTTCTTTAACTAACAAATGTCTATATTTGTCATTCATCTCTTCCCCTTGATGTTTACATATTATAAAAAAATCATTGGTGGCTTCACCTTCTTTGAACTTTTTTTTAAACATCAAGTTAAGCATTACTTAAATACTGTAGGTATTTCCTATCTAATTATCAACCCTCAAAGTTTTAAAGCTATCTTGATACTTAGTATATATTTAGATTTGAATTATATTTGAAGGTGTTTTATTATTTATACTAGGGGCCCGGTGCACAAAAATTTGTGCACTCGGGGTGGAGGGAGTCCCTCAGCCCGGCCTGTGCCCTCTCACAGTCTGGGACCCCTCAGTGGATGTCCTATGATGGCCCCGGTCTGCCAGGCGCCTTTTGTGTGTGTGTGTGTGTGTATGTGTGTGTGTGTGTCACCACTGGGGACCTGCCCCCAGCCGCATCAGAGGCTTGGAGCAGTCCTCCTGTGTGTGTCTACCTGCCGGGGGCCTGCCCCAGGCACACCGTGGAGGCTTGGAGCAGGCACCCCCTCTATGTTGATCTCTCAAACTCTTGCCCTCTCTGCATGTTGTTCTCTTTTTTGAGCGTGGCCAGGGCTGGGTGCAGCCTGCCTCCCAAGCTTGCCTACTGCCCATCTTCTTCCAGCCACCAGAAAACAGGGAAAATCCTGCCTTGTGGTCAGGCCAGCCTTTTCCTGCTCCCTGATCCCCGGAAGGGCCCTGGGAAGCCACCAAGCAGGCCACCAACTCTTTCCCACTCACCCGTCCCCTGCTGCCTTCCTTTCCCACTTCCCGGTGCCGCCAAGGGGTCTGGGGAGCTGCCAAGCAGGACCCCGGCCCCTGCAGCCTTGTTTTCCCACTCCCCAGTGCTCTGCAAAGGGCCTGGGCAGCCACCAAGCAGGCCGAGACCCCCC
Organism: Murina feae; assembly: GCA_004026665.1. Taxonomy (NCBI): domain Eukaryota; kingdom Metazoa; phylum Chordata; class Mammalia; order Chiroptera; family Vespertilionidae; genus Murina; species Murina feae. The sequence continues at coordinate 33,360 of PVJC01013500.1, read as the reverse complement.
CGCCGCCTCTTACCCGCTTCCCGGTGCCCTCCAACCCTGCCGCCTCTTTCCCATCACGGGTCCTGGGTCCTGCGCTGTCCCACCCTGCAGCCTCTCTGTGCACTCGGGAGATCCCTCAGCCCCGCCTGTGCCCTCTCGCAGTCTGGGAGCCCTCGGGGGATGTCCACCTGCTGGCGTGCCTGACCAGCCTGGGTGAGGGGCTTTAAGGCTGCCCACAGCTCCCATTGACCCAATGTCCCAGCAAGGCTGGCTAGACACAGGTTTCTGGAGTTTTTTCTCCTATAATTGATACTGTTCCTTGAAGGCCTGGGGTTATCTTCTATAATTGATACACTGTTCCTTTAAGGCAGCCTTCTAACTAACTGAAGCCTCCTCTTTGCTTCACCTCGCAGCCTCTATAATGAAACAATTTTTACTTTTACTGGTTAGGCCGGAGCTGCTCTTTCCTTCAGCTCCGGAGGATTCTATGATTGTTACATTGTTTCAAATGTTTCAAATCTGTGTTTTGCTAGAGGCAGTTTAATCAGAGCTGAGCTGAGCGGGCGCAGCTTCACTTTCGCTCCTGCCACAATGGAAAGGGCTGTTTACTCAGGTTCGTGAGTGGCGGCCACCATGTTGGCTGGGCTAATTTGCATACAGCCGCTCTGATTGGCTGGTGGGCGTGGCTTACCCGTCTCGGAGAAACGGTTAATTTTAATATTTTGCTTTTATAGAGTAGACTAGGGGCCCGGTGCACAAAAATTTGTGCACTCGGGGTTGGGGGTCCCTCAGCCCGGCCTGTGCCCTCTTGCAGTCTGGGACACCCCAGGGGGGGATATCCACCTGCTGGCATGCCTGGCCAGGCTGGGTGAGGGGCTGAGGGTCATTTTCAGGCTGCCCACAGCCCCTTCAGGGTTCATGTACTGGGCGATGGGAAGGCTGGTGAGTGCAGGCCTGGACGTTTCCCCCTGGAGGGCCCACGATCGCACACGCCTGGTGGGCCCCCACCGCTGAGGGGACACACCTGGCGCAGAGCTGGGTGGCGAGCCAGGGGCAGATGCTGGTGCAGGATCCCTCGGTGGGGCCCTGCTGCTGAGCAAACACACCCGGGGTGGAGCCGGGCAGCGAACTGGCTTCGGATGCTCCACACTGTGCAGCAGATGCTCCCGCATGCCCTATGGAGACCCCTGGGGGGCGGATGAAGGTAGCGGACCCTGGACAGGTGCTCCCACATGCCCCCGGGAGGTCCCCAGGGGGCGGATCCAGGCAGTGGACCTGGGACAGGTGCTCCTGGACTCCCCACAGAGGCTTCTGGGGGGCGGAGCCAGGCAGCAGACCCCAGAGGGGCGCTCCTGGATGCCCTGAGGAGGCCCCAGGCCAGACCCCCCCCCACTGAGCTGACACAACTGGCACAGCTATGCCGGCCGCAGAGGCTCCCAATGCAGAGAAGCCCTGCCAGCCTCCATCTTGGCTGGGTTAATTTGCATACAGCTGCTCTGATTGGCTGGTGGGCGTGGCCGTGAGCAAGGCTCAGCCAGCCTAGGCAGGCAGTTGCAACAGAAGCCTTTGGTTTGCTCTAGCTCCATAGCTGCTGGCCTCCATCTTGGCTGGGCTAATTGGCATGCAGCCGCTCTGGTTGGCTGGGAGGCATGGCTTGGCTGGTGGCGTGGCTTAGGTGTCTCGGGTAATGGTCAATTTGCATATTACTCTTTTATTATTATTACATTCATCCTAGGAGTGAAATATGGCAGTGCATCTTTCCATTATTTTTTCATATTGATACACAAGTGAGTTGAATGGATGGAAATTATTATCAGACATTCTTGTATGTTATGTAAGATGATATGTAATCTTTAAATATGGTCAGACTTGTTCATTGAAGAAAAGAACGTGGAGTACTGACAAACAATGAAAGCTCAAGGTCCATACCTTCTACAACTTGTGGTGATGCTGTTGTTAACGCAGAACATCTTGCTTTCTTGGCTGTGTAGCATTATTAGACAGTGGGGATTAATATCACTCAGAATAGATTCCAGCCCCTCAAGTGAAGAAAAGCTGATCTAATTAATTGTAGCATTTCTAACCTTAATTAATTTGCTACTATAGTGAGGATTTCAACTACACCTACTGTTTTTTGTTCCCACAGGTGCCAGTTATTATTATAGAAACTAGAGGCCCAGTGCACGACCGTGGGAGGAGGGGTCCCTCAGCCCTGCCTGAGCCCTCTCACAATCCAGGACCCCTCGGGGGATGTCCTTAGTGCTGCTGCAGTGGTGGGTTGAGGCTCCCGCCACCACTGCTGTGCTCGCCAGCCATGAGCCCCGCTTCTGTGGGAGCACACTGACCACCAGGGGGCAGCTCCTGCATTGAGCATCTGGCCCCTGGTGGTCAGTGTGCGTCATAGCGACTGATCCTTGCGTTGTTTGGTAGATTTGCATATTAGTATTTTATTATATAGGATAATACACTAGTATTGAAGTTTAGCTCTGTGGAAAGCCATGGCGTGTGGACATATTTACATGACAGGAACACTGTAAGTGGGCTCTCGGGTGGCCTCTTTATTTTCCAGGAACATGCACATAGAACATGAGAGACTGAGACTGAGCTCGGGCCTTATGTGGGAGCAGCCGCAGAGCCCTCTCTCTTATTTCCTCAGAGACCCAGGCATCCATTTGCACCTCGTTCTGCATGGTTTGAGTTGCCTCTGCATCAGTTTTATTTCAGTTTTGAAAACTTTGGTTCCAATGACCATATTTTATTCCTAAATATTTTTGTCATGTTTTAAAAATAATGAGTCCCTTGCTCCTTTATACATTTTTCTGCATTGGAGGGGCTCTTTGGGAACACTCCTAATGGAGGGAGAGAGAAGCGAGTCTCCATTCAAACAAAATGAGGTCTCGTGCAGTGTAAGAGAAGGGAAGGCTTTGGAGCATCCGTCACTCCCCCATTCACGTACACAACCCTGGAGGAGTAAGCCCACAAGTGTCGGAGTGAGTTGCCTATGTATCTAGCCTTTACAAAAATGAAGGGATGAATTAAATTGTGTGTTTTGGGGAATAGAGCAATTCAAAATCAGATGCCGAGACCACTAAGGCATCCCTTCTGGCACATTGTAAAGCATGAAGTTGTAAATATAGCAGATAATTGAAATTTAGATTTTTAGATGTGGGCATTGTTAGCAGCCCTCCTCTAGCTTTCATTGCTTAGAGTCTCAGAACTATATTTAACAGTTCATATTAATGCAATTCCTGTCAGAATTAATTAAGCTTTTAAAATTTTTCTCCTGGTTTTTTTTTTTTAACTTTTTTTTTATTAGGAGACTGTAAATAATAAGAACAAAGGAAAAGTGTCTGAACTTAACAGTGCATCTAAACTGAAGATGAAAAGTGTTCTATAGATTGAGAAATTGGTTTGTTGTTGTTCTTTGAAGTTTCATCTTTAAAAAAACTCCACAAAAGCACATACATGTTCCTTCATTAATTAAAACTGCCATTCTTTTTTGTTCCTTATATAATGTACTTCCCATAAATTAGTTGCTTCTTTTTGTGTACCAGTCTAATCTAATAAAAGAGTAATATGCAAATTAACCCTCACTCTGTTATACCCACAAGCCACACCCACCAACCGATCAGGAGCAAATATGCAAATTAACTCAACTAAGATGGCAGCAGCCACTGAGCTGGAGTTGCCCCAGGCAATGGAGGAAGCAAGGGCCCTGTGGGCCCTGAGCTCTACTCAAGGCTACAAAGTTTCAATTATAGAAGATAAACCCCAGATACCTGCGGGGCTGGGACCTTGGATTGCCAGGGGCAACCCAGGCTTCCAGCAGGGGACCAAAGCAACAAAGTTTTAATTATAGAAGTTAAATAAATCCCAGATACCTGCTTCCAGCCAGGCACCCCAGTAGGGACCCAAACCCTGAAGGGGCTGTGGGCAGCCTGTAAATGGCCCTCAGCCCCTCACCCAGGCTGGCCACACCCCCATGGGGTGAGGGTCTCCACTGGGGCTTGGTAAGCCTGCAAACAGCCATCAGTCCCTCACCCAGGCTGGCCAGGCACACCAGCAGGTGGACATCCCCTGAGGGGTCCCAGTCTGCGAGAGGACACAGGCCAGGCTGAGGGACCCCCCCCTAAGTGTACAAGTTTTTGTGCGCCGGGCCTCTAGTCAGTTATAGTAAACTTTAAGCTGAAGTCAGGCACTTTATAATTCTAGCAGCCCCACTTCATATACTGTGCCATTTGATCAATAAATTTTCTCCTCTTTATAGGCGTCTTCAATATGATGCAAAAAAACATTGTCATATTTTAGCAATTCTCTACACTTCATAAAACATCTTTTTGTAATGAGACTATTTGAGTAAAATGGAACTAAAGTTGAGAATTTTTTGAAATGATATCACTTTATCCAAAAATAGGTAGGGCAAAAGTAAAAGTCTATGCGGTGGTGTGAATGGGGAATCAACCTGGGAAGAATGTCATTTCATCCGTGTTAGTATTAGATGTTTCAGGTTGCAAAACAATACGACCAATGATCGCATCATTTAAAAACAAAACAACACAAAACCACCTCTCCCAGGTTTCAAGTGATGCTGCGCGCAGTAGCTATTCAGGGTAGGAGCAGGCAGAATGGAATAATACAATTCCACATGAGTATGTGTGCTGCCCAAAACCCACACATTAAGAAACGCTTAAAGCTTGGTTTCACATGTGTCCGTGGATTTATAGGGCACAGTAAGGTTAGGCCACCTGCTCCAGTCCAGAGCAATTCTATATCGAGAGCTCTTTCTGTGTAGAGGTGTCCAGATGAATGTGATTCTAAAAAACAGTCAAGTAAATGACATCAGGCTTTGAGGAGTTTGCAAATGCAAACTAAAGTTTTTATATCGAGACTGATTCAGGCATTCACCAGTCTTTCCAGTGAAGGGGTTCAGAACAGCCCTCCCCATGATGTGCCCTGTGGTCAAGGTGAACTATTTTGAACTGAAGTTGAGACCCTGTGAGCTTAACAGAAAAATGTACCTCTCTGTTAAATAATTTAAATTAGGAGCCTTGCCCATAATAAGAATTATTGCCAGAAGTGTATTTTGTGACCTATTTGTAGGGCAGGGCATACTTCTAATTATTGAACATCTGCTTTTCTTATCATCCTGAGAATGACCTCCTCCTCTCTGAAGCCCCATGGTGCCTTACCTCATCCATATTGCAGAGGAATGTCCTACATACCTCATTTTCCATTTCTGTCCCTGAACCTCTTGTGTATGTGGGGTCTATGACTCTCTCACACATGGGGTTCCCATATGTATATATGTAATTAAATTTGCTTATTTTCTCTTGTTAATCTGTCTTATATCAATTTGATTGTTAGAGCAGCTGGAAGAACCTAGAAGGGTACAGGAGAGTTTTATTCTCCTCCATACCCGTAACAGACCCACACACTGAGAAGTTATCATTAGCACCATAATGGAACCTGAGAGTCAGTGATACCTTTGACAGTAGTATAGAGTTAATTCCTTTACAGGGAAAGATTAAAACTTGACAGGATTTATACTTAAAAAATCCATTATCTTAAGACAAGAAGTCTAGATGCATGGATACTTTGAGGATTGAATTATTTAGGTAGACAAAAGCAATTCTTCCCCCAAATCCAGATGGTGACAGAAACCTTAACAGGAATTCAAAATAAAATAAGTAGATTGGTATATTCCTTTGTAAGATAATAGAGTGTGATAAACTGGATTTGGGGGATGAATTGCTTTCAAAAATAATGGGAAAAAAGCCAACCAATTTTGCTCTGTTTCAACTCATTTGGATCATAGCCACAAGACGATAGTGAAAGAGAGCTATGTTAATTAAAAATTGGCTCTCAATTTTCACTTTTTTTAGGCCCAAAGCCTGGAAATAGAGTGGGACATATTCAGATCACTGACTTTTTTCTCTTCTTTTTCTAATTCTTTTAATGACTTCCTGCCTCTTTTTTGCCCCCTAGTCTTCACTTCTTTGAGGGGAGAAAAATATCTTGTTCCTTCTAAACTTCTATGTTTGGGACTCAAGAATCAAATTGATAAAAGTACATATTAATACAAGAAGAAAGTTTTAACTCTGTGCGTACATATGCACACTTGGAGTTTACAGAGTGAAATGTGGCTCAAGGAGGCAGCCAAATGATTAGAGCTCACATACCATCTTAAGGGAAACCAAGCAAAAGGGTCGTGGGAGCCCTGGACCTAGAAAGCAAGTTATGGGCAGGTGAAGGGAGGAAAGGTGTGGTAAACAAGGGTTGTCTCGTTATTTCAGGTGGTTGAGAAGGCATCTTCCCAAATGAAAGTTTTCATCACAAAAGGGGAAATTTATACTTTATTTTTAGGAAGTTAGAATGAGGTAAGGAGCTGTTCCTGTGTCTTCTGGTCTTCAATGGCCTTCAGTTCAAAATAACCCATATGTCAAAGAGGTGTGCTTTCGAATGACACATCCTGGTACCCTTCAGTGCCAATAATATGTATTTCTATGAATACATAGACTTCTGATGTCAGAGTGCAAAGTATATAGGATTGTGCAACACATATGACCCTTCTTTTCTACAACTCTAAATATCCGTGCCCAGACATAAAACCATGTACCATCTTTTCTTTTAATTTATTGATTTTAGACTGTGAGGAAAAGGGAGGGAGGGAGGGAGGGAGAGAGAGAGAGAGAGAGAGAGAGAGAGAGAGAGAGAGAGAGAGAGAGAGAGAGAGAGAGAGAGAGAGAGAGAGAG
>PVJC01013500.1:0-26528 GCA_004026665.1 Murina feae | reverse complement strand
ACCAGCCAGGGTTAAACAGGGTGCACCAATGAGGACACCTCACTACCTGATGGGAGGACACAGTGAACACAAACAAGTGGCCTGCCCTGGCTCCTTTCACTGTCCATGGCAGCCTATTGCTGTATGCCAGCCCGCAACTCATTAGACATTTCTCTTTCTAGTGAGATGGGGGTCGGAAGCCTGAAATCTCATTGATTCCCATTTACTGGAGCTAGGGGGAAGCCTGAGTCCATTATTTTGTTCAGACTACTCTTTTACATCCAGCGGATGTCCTAACCATTACCCTTTCTGCATGCATGTATTTCAGACTTCAGGGATGAATACAGTAAAAACCAAGCCTTTTCTTTATTGTCATTTTTGGAATTTGATCATTCCTTAAAAGAACTTCACCCACAGAAAATTAGGCAATATATTTGATTATACAGAACAGTTATTCTTGCTTCCTATTGCCATTCTTTTGAAGAGCTGTTCAATGTTGAGAGTTAATCTGCTAGATCGCCTTATGGGTAAAGAGGTCATTTGCTGTATTTTGTAAAGAGGCATCACCTGAGTGGGTGCCTTGACGACTGTAGAAGAGTTGCCCTTGTAATAGGAAGAGAAGAGAGGGGCTTACCTCACCACTCAGGTTAAAAACTCTTATCTGTCAGGAAGCATGCACTTGCCTAAGCAAGCCTGGGAGTTCATTAAAAGTGTGTGGTTGCATCACTGGTTAGACATGCTGAAGGCTGGGGTGAGGGTGTTGTGGCAGAAACCTTAACAGAAATTCAATATGAAGGAAATCTCTTTAGTTCAGGCCAAGGGAAGCTCTGATTAGAAATATTTCTTTTTTTCCCCCACATGAGACTGTTTTGTTATGTCATATAGCATTGAGTAAGTGATCCATTATAGATTTGAAAAATACCTGCTTCATTTTTTTTTAACTATTTCTTTCTGTTATGCTCATCACTTATTAAAAGTACAGTTCAGGGAACAGTCAAATATTTACAAGTATGAATAAATTGACACTTTGCTGAATGACTGGAAAGATACAGTTTCTCTTTGATGTGTTATGTCTGTGTCCTATTTTGAAAAAAAATGCTGGCACACATTTCTCTGGGAAAGAGTATGTTTGGTTCACAATCACACAACAGGGTGGGTGGGTTGGCTTCTTCATGATTCATTCATTCAATAAATTAGAGTATCTGATATTAAAGAAGCTGGTAAAACTCAAGCAGAGACCCCAAGGTGGTTGGACATGGCTTGGTTTTTGACAACTTAGTAAAGTGGAAGCCGTGTCAGCCTTCATGAGGATTTCGGATGGCATTTGTCAGTGTTAACTGAGTGTAGGTACTGTGTTTTTTGAAGCCAAATGAAAGGAAAGGTGGGAGAGAAATTGTAACGATGTACATGTGATTGGCAAAAGATTGGCCCAGTAATTTGAGGAAGCCCTTTATAAAGCTGGTTTATAGCTCTTACATGAGAGGAATCCAAATGTACAGACAATCTATGAATATCATCCTCTACCAGTTTTCCTTGCTTAAATTTCTTGTCTAAGAATTACAGTATAATTATGCCTGTTTGATGGATCTGGATAGTATTCAGAGATTATTATATACTAGGGGCCCGGTGCACAAAAATTTGTGCACTTGAGGGGGTTCCTCAGCCCAGCCTGTGCCCTCTCGCAGTCTGGGACCCCTCAGGAGATGTCCATCTTCTGGCGTGCCTGACCAGTCTGGGTGAGGGGCTGATGGCTGTTTGCAGGCTGGCCAAGCCCCCCCAGTGGGGACCCTGACCCCATGGGGGTGTGGCCAGCCTGGGTAAAGGGCTGAGGGCATTTTCAGGCTGCCCACAGTCCCTTCAGGGTTTGGGTCCCTACTGGGGTTCCTGGCCAGCCTGGATGAGGGGCTGAGGGCTATTTTCACACTGCCCACAGTTCCCATTGACCCAAGGTCCCAGGGAGGCTGGCTAGAATCAGGTTTTGGGGGTTTATTTATCTTCTATAATTGAAACTTTGTTGTCTTGAGCAGAGGCCTAGTCAGGCAACGAAGCCTCCTGTTTGCTTCAGCTCCATAGCTTCTATAATTGAAACATTGTTGCCATGAGCAGAAGCAGGCGGTTGCAATGGAAGCCTCCTGTTTGCTCTAGCTCTGTGGCTGCCGGCCTCCATCTTGGCTGGGTTAATTTGCATACAGCTGCTCTGATTGGCTGGTGGGCGTGGCTTTGGTGTTTTGGCATGATGCTTAATTTCCATATTGCTCTTTTATTAAAGTAGATATGGTATTTGGATTAAACCATCATTGTCTAATAGAATTAACTCTAAAATTGTGAATTAAGAAATCTGATTTGAATATATTTTTCCACATACTTCTAACAATTGCCTAGGGCCAGGATTGGAGGCTGAAAATTGGTCCATCCCAGAAGAACCAACAAATGGACTAGTGGACAAGAACATCAGACGTTTAGCACTCACAGATTTCACTTTTGAAATGTCATATATATACTGCATGCAAGCCACAGAGCGTAGCGCAGTTTGTGATTTTGCCACAGCATACTGTGACTCACTCACATAGGGAGGTCTGTGTGCAGGAGTTGCAGCTTGTCAAGGAGGCTTCAGAAGCGATCACAGCTTTTGTGACCTATCTTGAAGGGATCTTTGTCTACACTGCACCTCTCACCTTCATGGGGGTTCTCAGGAAAGTTTGGGGGAAGGCTGGTCAGTAAGATATCCTCCCCACATTCACTTAGGCTTTTTATCTATAGCAGCTACCACCTGCCTTATTCAGATATTTTCCCATGTAGCCATCACTAAGGATCCATCTGTGAAAACATTTATTATCGTTGTTGTATTTCAAATCTCTTATGATTCTGTCAAGGACATGGACTTGGATTAGCAGCTAGACATCAGGTCTTAACCTTGAGATCATAGTCAAGATTGGGAAGTTTGAAAAGCCCTAAAATTTTGTGTATAATTACTATGTGTATTTTTTCTGGGAGAGGAAGCATTGCTAGCATTAGTTTTGTAGATGATGCCATGATCCCCCCAAAAGTGAAAAACACTGCTTTAGATGGAGAATGGTTAATATCTGTTTCTCTATTTGCACATATGTGTTGTTTTGCATGGAAAAGGATTGAGGCTGAAGAAAGAATAGCAATGTAGTTGGGATCTGACTTACACTCAGATGAGTTGAATTAGGGAGCATGCAAGGGTCACAGTGGGAAGATCAATCACCACTATCTTCTCTGAAGGCTTATTGCTTCTTGCTCCCCAGAATGAGTTCATTCTCTGTGTGTGTGTGTGTGTGTGTGTGTGCATGTGTGCATGTGCGCGTGCACATTTCTCTGTATCTCCAACACTTAGCACATTGCCTTGTACGAAAGGGCATCTCTATAAATTAGAACTGAACAGACCCTGTTTTGCCTGTGGGTTTCTAGCCCTGAGAGGGCATACCATTTGCTAGGCTTTGATTCTCAAGAACATCTCATGGACAAGTAATGAGAACTTGGCCTGGAACCTCACTTTTGGCTTCTTACGTTTAACTTTCCTTTTGGTTACAGTTCCTGAAACAGGAGGAAGAAGGAGGTACTGAGTGAACTCAAGTGTTAGGGCACCGGAAGTGGAAGTCACAGGATGCTAGTGAGAGACCAGGCATGGAAGAAGATAAATAAATTAAAACCATGGGACAGGAGGACATGCTGCGGACGAACTTGGAGAGTGACAGGTGAAGGTAGTGAGAAGGATGCTGCAGGCTCTTAAGGAGGAAATAGGGATCTAGTCTAGAAACAGCCCTGGCTGGGGGTTGGCAGCATAAAGCAGAGCATGTCCTACTTCAGAGGTTGCCCTGGAAGTGGCTCCCTGGCTAAGTCAGTTTTCACTAAGTCGAAGTAGAAGAGGGTACCTGAAGAAATTCCTAAGCATGTAACATAGTTCCAGGGCCTTCTTGAAAATAGTGGGAGAGAAGGGATTGGAGGCATTTGGGAAATGCTGTCCCTCTGAAGGGTCAGGAGGTGCCCAAGGAAGGAGAAAATTGAAAGAAGACAATTGACCTGAGATTTTTTTCACCTTGACGGTGTTTGGATCTAAAGGGATGGGCTAACCTGAAGAAGAGAAGAGTGGTACAAGTTTCTAAATGGTATGGCTGCAGCGGAAGGGCCTTGCTCATAGCCCCACCTCAGGTGGAAGGTCCCCACCATGCTCAGCAATCTCCAGTCCAAAGGTTCAAGATTTGGAGGTGTCTGCATGTCAGGGTCCCTTGCCCAGCTGACTTCCAGTGACTGTGGAACTTAGATGGTTTTCAGTATTGGTTCAGATACAGTTTATAAATAATGAAAGACATTTTAAATTGCATTAGTATAAATAAAATATAAAAGCACATATGAAGAAACATAACCAGCCAGGTACAAATAGATGCCGGCTCTTTTACTTCAATTATTCCAATCCATAAATAAAGATTAGCTTTCAATTCCACTTTAGATTCTCCAGCCTGAGATGCCTCTGGCAATGGTTCCAGCTAGCTTGCTGCTTTGCATGCAAAGACAGTGTCATGTGCATCTTTGAAATCCCGCCCCCCATTGAGTCCAGCATAACAACCTGCATATTGTAGAGAGTTCATGAATGTTGGGATTTGTTTTCTTCCATTGAAAGTTACCTAAGAGCTCTTAAGGGGGAAGATTCATAAAGAAAGTATTTCTTTATAAACACCTCTGAAGTGGAATATTTATCAGATCTAGGCCTGTGCTAGGTGACAAGTATACAAAAACAGAAGAAATATTCTCCACCTTAAAGATATCAACCAAGCAAGGGAGACAGACCTCTAAAGGAACCATTGCCTAACCTGAGATGAATGCCATTGTAGACCATTTGCATGGTACAAGGGTGGGCCTGGGGAGCCACAGTGAGTCTGCACAGAGTGCTCAAGGAGAAAGTCCCCATGCTGTTAAGGATTTTTGGATGGATGGATGGATGGATGGATGGATGGATGGATGGATGGATGGATGAATTCCAGACAAGCACAGGTGTTCTGGGTAGCTGGAGTGTCTAGTTGTATCTACTCTATGCCAAGCATCATTCTATGTTTTGGGGATATATGAGTGAAAAAAACTCTACCCCCATGGTGCTTATATTTTAGCCATTGATCACATAACCAAAGAGATCTTTATTGGAGCAGTGCTTGCCCACAACCTGGGAACACTGGAAATACCTTGAAATAAAAGGCATGGGTATTTGAAGAGACATGCATGGTGGTTTCCTAGAGTGATTAGAGTATGTTCTGGCCTGGCTATGGCTGCTTTTGCAGAATCTCTTTCAATTCCCTATTGTGTCTTTCTGTCCAAACAAACAACACCCTTTTTGCTGACTGCTCCCCAGGACAGCAGCTGTTCTCAGCAGGTCAGACTTCTGCACCCCATTTCAGCTGTTGCCATGTGCTGTTAAAACCCAAGATGCAGCCAGCTCTGGATCACCCACTTCTTTTCTCCATAGCATTTCCCCCCTCCTGCTGTTCCCTTCTTCATATTTGTCATAGATCGCACTGCTTCAAGGGCATCTTAGCTTGTCTGGAAAGAAATTCTTCCCCAAATTGTTTCTGAACAGTAAACCTTATAACATAAGGGAATGAGATAGCTTTCGAAACCAGAGGCTTCCATAAAGGTGTCACAATGTGAAATGCAAGAATGATAAAGTGAATGGCAAAGTGACTGTGGGAAGACACATGAAGGTCAGAGGAGAGAGACAAGTGCACGGGCCAGGTCAGGGCGGTTTAGGGCTGGATGAGAAGACGGTAAAATGCTTCTCTGCATAAGCAATGAGAAAGCTTTTCTCGTAGCCCTGGAACATGCCTTAGTCATGAATGAAGACGGTATACTCCTGATAGTTATAAAGGATTTTTCAAGGTAGAACGTTGGCTTCCTAATTTTGAAAATTTTTGAAACATACAAATAAACTAAACATACACAAAAAAATCCTGTGGTTTTTTTTCCCCCTCCCTGAAACAGCTATGCGTTTGGTCTGTTGATTCAATATTTTCTGCAGCCCATTTCCCAAGTGAAGATTTTCAGGGAAGATCAGAAGATGCGTGTGTCTGTGCTGACATGAGAGAAATGTATGTGCCAATGACCGTATTTGCTTAATAATGCCGGTTTTCATGTTTATGCTCTCCTGTTCGGACCTGGAATTTGCACAGCTTTACTTAGAAGCATATATGGTGTATCTACTAGTGTCATAACCTAAAGGAACTGTATTTCATCCAGCAAAATGAGAGTGAGCCAGCTACAGATGTCTTGCAATTGTGAAATTATCCCCACTCCCTCAAGGCTTCATATACTTACCAGCATTAAGGGATGGACTGTAGTTACACAGGAGGCGCCCCTGCCATCAAACCACCCATTTTGACAGACCTGTGTTCTAAATATTTGAGAAGATGATGTGGTTTAAATAGAGATTAAATGGAAGAGAAGCAGATGTTTACAATACCTTTGATCATGTGTTTGATGATGGGTGCATGATCTGAAGCAGATGCTTATGACAGAGCATGTTTGTTGTCCAGTATTCTCACTCTTTCAGAAGAAAACAACATTATTCTGATGTACATAAGTGTTGGGCTCAAGAGGTTTTGTAGTATTTAATAATAAAAAGAACAGAGAAATACTAGCTGTAACTGGGTGGGGAAATAATCCAATTATAAACACAGCGGTCATTGGTGAAGTGTTTGTGTTACTGTTGTATTTTTTAAAATACATTTGTTTTTCACTCTTATTTTGCGCATTTTTAAATTGTGTTATTAGAGTGTAAGACATTATGGACATTAGTGTAGGGGTTGCAGAATTTCCTTGTTGAACTTCTGAAGTTCCACAGTTCTAAGGATTTTAAAGCAGCTTTTCACTGAACATATTTAAGTGGTCAGTGGCACACCCCTTGGTGTAGGTTTTCTGTTGCAAAGAGCAACAGAGCAGGTAAAATATTGATCATATTAGTAGTGGTTTTCTTTAATTTTAAATTAAAAAATGAAATCTTTTCAATTACAGTTTACATTCAATATCATTTTGTATTGGTTTCAGGTGGATAGCATAGTGGTTAGACAATAATATGCTTTACAAAGCGTTCCCCTGATATTTCCAGGGCCCACCTGGCACCATACATAGTTAAACAGTCGTGGGGAGGTAAAGTGCAGCATAGGAAACAGTGGATTTTATTGTTGATACCTAGATGAGATTGGTCAGTGTGTCCAGTCCACTCACATCTCATGAACAAAACTGAATTGGCCCCTTCTTCCCCAGCTCTTTTCAAACCCAGAGCTGTGTTTTGACTGTCTGGTATCAGGTTCAGTGAAAGCCACTTTATAAATTTCTACCAGAAACAAATGAACAAAAACACAGGCAAAAAGTCCCAGCAGTTACACTGTGTAAAGGATATGCATTTAAGAAAAAATTTTTAAATGTCCTTCTCAACTCTAAGTTAGAATATTGGCAAATCTTAACAATCTCATCCAAGAAAATATGAGAAACATATAAAGAAAGATAATGAGGTATGGAGGGAAGGTTTTAGCTTTATTTACTCATGCTGTAGATTTCTTCCTCAATATTTAGAATCAGTATTTTGAGAAAGGATAATATTATATATCTCTGTGAGAGCTTCTCAAAGAAAACTTTCCAAGAAAACATTTGTGCAAATGAATAATCTGCCTTAAGTTTATTTGTTGGAGAATGTTATTGTTTCTTTAGCAAGGACTTACCAGCCTGACTATTTGGTGTCCCTTCACTGAGTTCTGGGGCGTTTTATACCTGGAACAGAGCTAGAAATCTTCTCGTCTCCTTTTCATAGTTAGTGAAAATGAGGGCAGGAAATTGTAAGGTGTACGGTCACCAGCAAAGCAATGAGAGAAATGTTGGAACTTCTGTCTCCTTTGTCTTAGACCAGAGCTTAATGTTACTACTGTCCCTTGGCCTTTCTCCTTTCCAGTTTATTTTTGTTAAACCTGTTTAACCATTCAGCATCTCTTGGACACAAACCAGAGAGACAGAAAGTGTGGCCAACTGTGCATGGTTGAGCGTTAGTGGCACTTAACCTGTGCAGCTCGGCATCCACGACTGCTTGAGCTCCCTGAGTCAGTCACCCGGAAGGTTATTGAGGTTTAGTGCATGGCACTGAGTCCGGAATTGTTTAAACTCTGCAGTCGTACCCCTCTTATATTCAGGCAACTTACCTCGAGACTTACCAGCGAGTGTGCGAATGTGTGCACACGCCCCACAAATCAAGGTTTTGAACTAGCCATTTAGTGTCAATGGTTTCACCTGCTTCCAAATTAGCAATAGACTAGTTACTAGATAATTTATAATCTAATCTATTGTGTTCCCTCAAAATAACTTTTTAGTTTATAAATGCTATTACTAGAGCTCAACATCTAGAGTAATGAAGCACTTGATAGTTTTTCATGTAAAATATTTCTTTTAATGTTTCATGATATGATATTGTTTCCTTGCCCCATTTGCCTAAATCAGTAGGGAGGTGAAATTACAAGGTAAATATAATTAGCATGCTTATGCACAAACCTGAATCTCAGAAGACACCATGGTTCTTTCATTGACCCTTAGTTGCATGTGGGACAAGACATTAATCTTTTTGTCCTTGAATATGTCCATGTATAAAGTTGGAACAGAACTGCCAAGAAATTATTTAGGATTGCTATGCATATACATCTGGCTACACGTTAAATCTTCAAAAGAAAGGTAAAGTGTATCCAAGGTATTAGTAGAGTTTTTGTTAACATTATTGAAAGTTAAAAGGACCCATAAAATGAATAAGGTCAACATTAAGTCAACAACTGTTTACCTTGGTACCCAGAGAGAATCCTGAATTGAGAATCAAGAATCCTGGGCCCTGGCTTTGTCCCTTTCATTGCCCCCCCCCCCCCCGTCTCCTTTCTGGGTCTCAGTTTCCTTAGCTACCAAATGAGCTGATGAGGCAAACTCAACAACGCAGTCTTTCCAGGGCTCTCTTCACATTGTTCAGCTTGTGGATCTGCACTGGTTACTAGAAGGCAGCATTTTCAAAGTGTCGTTCCTTGACTAGCAGCATGGGTAACTTGTTAGAAATGTGGACTCACAGGCTTCCCCCTACACCTACTTCATCAGAACATTAGAGGGGCCCTCACAATCCGTGTTTTTACAAGGCCCGGGTGATTTTGATCTGTGCTAAAGTTTAAGGATCTCTGTTAAAAGTAAAGGAAATAAAATGCAGTTCTTGTTCTTAAAAAACTTATAACTTAGCTCTTTTTAAATCTTTGGTTGTCTTGCCAATTTCTAGATTTGTGAATATATAATCTAATATGCATTATATATAATCACATTATATTATGTTGTATTAAATTATCTCATTATGTAATATAATTTATAATATATTATATATATTTATTTTAATAAATAAATTATGGGCATGTTAAATTGCCAGGACTGAAAGATTTTGGGGTAGCATCTATGAAGCCAACTGAGAGATTTTCCCATGAAATGCATTGACTAAAGCATGAAAAGTCTATATTAGATCATGCTTGAATAACAGTGTTGGCTACCAAAATGCATGTTCATTTCATATGTGTGCTTATCAAATACATCTTGTTTTTACTTTAGTACAGATATTCTTGTTCTAAAAAGTAAAACAAATATTCCGAAATTATGCCTAGGATTTTAATTTTAAAATTGACATGTTTATGTATGAGCGCCAGGCACATAAGTATGGCATTCACATCTTCTCTGTATAATTTTTCTATTACTTTCATTCTAAAATTCATGTGCAATTTCAAAATAAAACACTTTGCAGTTGGATTTTCAGAATGCAAATCTCGTTTTCAAATGCCCTGAACTTTTGACACATAACTTAATTGCAGTTAACATTTTGTGGGCATGTAATTTCAACTATGGCTGAAATGCACTAGAGAGTGGGGGGGGGGGGTCGAGGCTGTGTATTCTCACCTAATATAAGTCGAAGAAACATCTATTTTAGTTCTCATCTAAGAGATAAAAAACTGAGCTGTAAAGCTATCCTACATAATAAAAGCCTAATATGCAAATCAACCAAACAGCAAAATGACTGGTAGAACAACTGGTTGCTATAATGAGCACTGACCACCAGGGGCCAGACGTTCAATGAAGGAGCTGCCCCCAGCCTGCAGGCCCCAGGCCAGCTAAGGCCAGTGCCAGCAGGGGCCCCCCAGTTGCCCTGCCAGTTGCCCCTCAAAGGGAGGTGATCAGCAGCAGTGGCAAGGCATGGGGCCAGCCAATGAGCGGGTGGTGGCAGGAGGCAGTGCTGGCTAGCAAGCAGGCTTGTACTGCCCACCAGTCGCTTCCAAGGTGGTTGCCAGTGGGGGCCCCCAGATCGCCCTGCAGGTTGCCCCACAGATTGGCCCTGATTGCTGGCCAGACCTAGGGACCCTACCCATGCATGAATTTCATGCACCGGGCCTCTAGTTTATAATTTTGTTTTATAGCTGTGGTCAACTAGGAGAAAGCAATGAAAATTTGGGTAGTGTTTAAGTGATAAGTGTATTTGGAGATGTATAACTTAACAATACTACATAATGAACACACTTTCCTGAATGGAATCAGTGACTTAGACCAACTGTGAAATATGAAATGATAGTCTGGTGCCAACACCACAATCACCCTGGAGAGAGAGGCCCTGCCTGGTGCTTGCCCTTCCACGCTGCCTGTAAGCACTGGCAGTTGTTAGCACTGGTGCTAACTAAATGTAAACACCTTTACTTTCCAGCTGCTGCTAATTGGTTTGGGAATATTTATGTAAGTGTTGATTTTAAAGCTAAAAATAGTGCAGGGATATTTGAATCCAACTCATTTGAGCTGTCAGAACTGCTCCCATGATCCTGCAAGTGTTGCTAAAAATGTTCACTTTTTAAAAAATTGTAGTAATTAAACTTGTCTCTTGTGAGAGCCACCGATGATATGTTCCCCATTTTTATAAAAGAGGGAAAGGACAAGGTTCTCAAAGGTCTCTGCCCTGGCTAGCAAGACACGGCCTTCTGCTCAGAGAGCAAAGGCTTGTTATGCGGCCAAGATCAAACACATCTGGAAATAACTGTGTGCCCTTACATGCTGTGTAGCTAATCACATCACTCCATTTTAAGTTAACAGCAAAAATAAAAATTGTAATAATTTTATTAATAAAATTGAGTAAAGAGCTTCCCAAACCATTGTATTGTCTAGAAGCAAGTTTGAGGATTTGAAATCACATTTGTGTCAAGTCTACAGTTGAACAATAGTGGCCATTCAACACCAGTTGTTTATACCTCTAGTTCTTCAGAATCAGATAATTTTTCCCTTTATTTCCAAATTCAAAAGTCATGGTTTTACAGATTTTTCTAAGTTACTTAAGAAAGTTATGAGAAAAAAATCATTTTTTATTTTAGATATTTGTTGTTTTGTGACCCTTTATTTTACCATGTAATTAATTTATTGAGGGGAAATACTAAGCACTCTTAAATTATTGCTTGTCAAACATTTTGTAATGTTGGGGAAAATGACTTTATGAACTCTGTACAGAAATAAACTGCCTTGACCTATAGTTCTTGAAGCACTGCATTGCCATAGTATTGTTGACATAAACTTGGAATTGGCTTTGTGTCCCTCTAGGATGCCCTGAGCATTTGTCTGCCTGCCTCATCTCTGAAAAATATCAAAGACTTCTATTACTGCAATACAATGAAATGATTTTGGCAAGTATAAGCACTGCCTGTTAGTAGAGATGACAGCCTATAGTTATTGCCCTTCTTGATAGCTGTAGCAAAGTGAAGAGTTTTTGATGCTACTTAACTATTACCCTGGCCTGGTGGCTCAGTTGCTTGAGCATCGTCCCATGTACCAAAAGGTTTTGTGTTTGGTCCCTGATTTGGGCACATATGGGATGCAATCAGTCAGTGCTTCTCTCACATCAATGTTTCTCTCTCTTCCTTCCTCCCTCCCTCCCCTTCTCTCTGAAAAATTAATAAAAACATATCCCTGGTGAGGATTAAATTTAAAAATAAGTTAATAAATAAATTAAGTAGTTCAATATTGTCTTAGACATATAAGTCTCTGAGTGGGTTCTTTTTTAAGTCTGTAGTCATTGACATGATTGCTCTAAAACTGTAGTTAGTTCAGAATTGCCCTTGAGCAGATTATTACATTGCAATTGGCCCACTATTGCTTTCAAATTCTAATTGACATTTCCATATAATTGGAGCATTAAGTATGATGTTGACATAAATAGAATCTTTATTTACCATTTAACTAGAACTAGAAAAAAGTCTTTTAACCTTGCATAATGTTGATTTGAACTAGAAAGTATTTTATTTTCTTAATATTGGCAAGAGAGCAACATGAAAGTTCTATGTGGAGTAGGGAGCAAAAAGGCAAAACTTGGTAGTTAAAACTTTAGAGCAAATTTCCCAACATCTCTTTGCTATTGCAAGGATATACACCTATGTACACAAAGCCAAAAATAATATTCATTTCATCTAACTGCCACCATGAGCTATTCATGGTATTGTTAAGATGATAAAATTCTCTAAATACATTCATAGCTTCAGTGCTATCCTTATAAAAAATGCAACTGGCTTTTTTACAGAAATTGATGTCCCAATTCTAAAATACATTTGGAAATGCAAGGGTCCCAGAATAGCCAAAACAAACTTGAAAAGAACAAATTTGGAGAACTTAAACTTCCTGGTTTCAAAACTTTGTTCACAACTACAATGACCAAGACTGTGTAGTACAAAAGAGAACTTAGAGTCCAGAAATAAACCCTTATATTTTTGGTCAATTGAATTCTTACAAAGGTGTCAATACAATTCAGGTGAGGGAAAAATAGTCTTTTCAACAAATGGAGCAGGCATGACAAGATATTCATATGCCAATTATAAAGTTGGATTCCTACTGCATACCATGTATAGCAGCTAACTCAAAATGGTAATTAATCTGCAACTAACAGCTAAAACCATAAAATTCTTAGAAGAAAACATAGGAATAAATCTTTGTGACTTTGTATGAGACAATATTTCTTAGATACAACACCAAAAAACACAAGGAACCAAAGAAAAAATAGGTAAGTTGGATTTCATTAAAATTCAAAACTTGTACTTCAAGAAAGTGAAAAGACAGCCCACAGAATGGGAGAAATATCTGCAATTTCTTTATAGTATAAGCAATTTCTATGTGTATTAAAGAACTCTTACAACTCAATAATAAAAATTTATGTACTTAGACATTGCTCTAAAAAGATATATAAATGTTCAATAATTACATGAAAGGATATTCAGCATCATTAGTCATTAGAAAAATGCAAATCAAAAATCACACTAAAAAGGATGGCTAAAACAATTTTTTTTTTTTAAAAAAAAGGAAAATACGTGTTGGCAAGGACACAGAGAAATTGGAATCTTCATTCATTGCTTATGGGAATGTAAAATTGTACAAGTACTTTAGATATAGTATAGCAATTTCTGAAAATGTTAAACATAGAGTTATTATGTGACCCAACAGGTATATTTCCAAGAGAATTGAAAACATATGTCTACACAACAAATCCTTTTTCTTAGCATTATTTCATAACTGATTATTATTTCAAACGTTCACAGCAATATTGTTCATAATCAGAAAAGTGCAAACAAATGCCCATCAAGTTGGATGGGTAAAAAAATGTGGTATGTCTATGCAATGATATATCATTTGGCCATAAAATTGAAGGAAATACTGATACATGCTTTAACATGGAAGAGTCTTGAGAACATTAAACTACGTGATAGAAGCCACTTACCTCAGGATTCTGTTTATGTGAAATGTTTATAATAGGCACATCCTTAGACACAAAAAGCAGATTGATTGCCAGGGGCTGTGGAGGGGAGGGAGGGTGGTGAGAGAGCAGGGAGCATGGAGAATGAGGGCTAAATGGTATGGGGTTTCTTTAGGAACTTTGAAATTGTTCTAAAACTAGTGCTGATGGTTGCAAAACTCTGTGAAAAAGCTAAAATTACTGTATTGTACTTTTTAAAAGGAAGAATTTAGCCCAACTGGCATGGCTCAGTGGTTGAGCATAAACCTACAAACCAAGAGGTCCTGGTTCGATTCCTGAGCATGGCATATACTCTGGTTTTGGGCTTGCTCCCCAGTGGGGGGATGCAAGAGGCAGTTGATCAATGATTATCATCCTTAATTTTTTTCTCTCTCTCCCTCTCCTTTCTTCTCTGAAATCAATGGAAAAAAATTTTTTTTAAAAAAGGAAGACTTTAATGTGATGTGGACTATATTCTAACTAGAGGCCTGATGAATGAAATTCATGTAAGGGGGGCTGAGTTCTCACAGCCCAGGCCAGCACTTGCAGCCCCAGCAGCCTCGGCTGGCCCTGCAGCCCTGGATTCATCTGGAATGTCTGGAATGTCGTCCAGATGGTCGTTCTGCTGTTTGGTCTAATTAGCACAGTAGCTCTTTATTATATAGGATAAAGCTTTTATAAGAAGAAAAGAGTAAGTCTTAAAGCCCATTCAAGCTTTTGGAGGATTGCTCCTGAGCCCTGCTGACACTTTGCCTGTCACCTCTGAAAGGTCCCAGCCCAAAACTGCCCAGACAGGAGGCTTCTATGTCTTTGTCTCTCATAACATGAAAAATAATGTTTATTTTTTTAATCCATTAAAGTTGAGGATAATTTCTTAAACAGCATTTGAAAACGAACACACTAACCCTCAGCTCATTTATCCATTAACATTTCTTCAATGAAAACTGTTATGTGCTTAATATGTAGAGGAACAGACGAAGTCTCACCCCTCGTGGAGCTCCCTCTTGTGAGAAAGAGGCAGATAAGAAAGTTAATGACTTTGACATAGATGCTGTCACCAGATGTTCTGCCATGTGTGATAGTCAGAAATGCAAATAGCTTGTTAAACTGCCTTCTGAAGTATTTTTGTAACCTTCCCAACCCTAACTCTTTTCTATGTAAGCATATATTTCATCCTTCTTATTTATATTCATGTTCTAAAGCTTTCGAAGACATTTATCTTTGAGATTTGAAAGAATTAGAAAAGGTTCTTTCTTTAGTCTTATGAATTTTTTTCTTCCCTTCCTTTATCTCTGTGAGGAGGAAAAAACAAATATTTTTAAAAAATCTATGTAGACCAAGTCCTTCACAAAACTGCCAGTCCCTAAATGAAATGTTGCTACTTAGTCTAAAAGTGAAATACATTTGTGTTTTGTTTTGTTTTTTGTTTGTTTGTTTTTACTCCATGCACTATGACAGATTGCTTCAGTTGTAGCTGTGTCTTCTTTTCTTCAAGATACTAGGGGTCCGATGCACGAAGATTCGTGCAAAAATGGGCCTTCCTTCCCCTGGCTGCCGGCACCACCTTCACTCTAGCTTGAGCTGCCTTTCCACCTTCCCTCGATGCCCAGAGGCCGGGAGGAGCTGGGGCAGTGCAGATCGCCTGTGTCACAGTGATGACATAAGCCTCCCACCCCACTCAGTGCCTGCATATGCAAATTAACCCGCCATCTTTGTTGGATTAATTTGCATACTCACTCCTGATTGGCTGGTGGGCATTGCGAAGGTACGGCCAATGTGTGTCTTTCTCTTTTATTAGTGTAGATTACCCTAATTCTGTTGTGGCCAACTCTTAACTTTCGTTCTTTGTTGTTTTTGAAATGGTGCATTCCATTCTAGGAATGCTCTGTTCATAAGAGGGATTACTGATAGTGGGTCATCTCCACGTGGTTTGTTGTTTCATTGAAGTCTGAGCCCATGACTAAATCTATTTATTTGTGACCCTGCTTCTGAAGAGTGGTGTTATCTGCAGAATTACTCTATTAAAGTTCAGTTCCAAATCCTAATGGAGAACTAATCCTATCTAATAAAGAGGGAATATGCTAATTGACCCTCACACCATCACAAAGATGATGACACCCACAGCCAATAAGGAGGGAATGTGCTAATTGACTGCCCTGCCCTCAAAGATGGCAGTGCCCACAACCACAGGATGACAGCACCCAGTCCCCTCAGCCCTGCTGGGGTAGCAGGTGTGAGGCAAGGCTGGGCTGGTCCTCAGGCAGGCTTGACCAATCCGCACACCTGCCTCTAAAGTCTCCCAGTCCCCTCAGCCCTCCAGCCTCCCAGCGCCGGCCTGAGGCGCAGGCAAGCCTCAGATGGTGGCTGCCCAGCCACCCATGGCCTGCCCGAAGCTCAGGTAACCAGGGCCGGCCGAGGCTTGTGCTGCTGGCAGTGGCAGCAGCAGAGGAGTGATGAGGCATTGCCTTCCCCTGATCTCCGGGTCGCCTCCCACCCCTGAAGGATCCCAGACTGTGAGAGGAGGCAGGCCGGACTGAGAGACCCCCCTCCAGTGCGTGAATTTTCATGCAATAGGCCTCTAGTGTCTTACATAAGTGGGGGTTGATATCAGGCGCGTTTTCCAGAATCTGTGCTCTCCTCTATGTGACATCAACTCACCTTTGCCACTGTCCTGGGATAAAGGGCCTCTCTGACACTCTTATCTCTCAGTAGCAGAGTGTTTACCATTTTAGAAATTAAATGATTCCTTTTGGTTTCTGTGATGATCATCGCTAGAATCAAAGTCTCATATAAAAGGAAGAACTCCAGGTTTCTTTTTTTGTAATATTCCTGTTATACTTTTGACAGAAGTAACCTTGTCAGGCAACATTTTCTCCCCATGACTTTTGCTTTCTTTATATTTTAGTGTCACTGGGGTGGGGGGTGCAAGCAAGTACAGTACATTAAAGCTAATACATCACCACCTGTCAATGACTCCTTCCCCTTGGTACCCCTTTACCTTGCTGATTGAAAACATTCAGTCCCCAAAGCTTATAGTTGAGTAGGAGGAATTCCTAAGCTCTTAACATATTGCCTTGTGTAAATGGCCCATTTGAGTATTTCAGAAATCAAATGAGAGAGAAAAGAACATTGAATGCCCTGAAAAGATTAACACCTGTTTCCAGTCTTCAGGAAAACTGGAGCATGCTGTATATAACCATTTACTCTCTCATGTCAAGACATTTTATTCAAATTTTCAATTCTATATGCAAAGCATCCACATGTTTATGGGTTTGCTTCTCTACAGGATTCCACACAAAACTTAGAAGATGGAGAAGTTATGAATGGTGTGCAGACAGAACTACTGACATTGCCGAAAATTAAGGATGCACTGAGGTATTCTCTTCATGTGAATGGAATATTTTCTTTCATTTCAATGTTTGTCTCTTTAATAGTTTATAGATGTTTTATTTTTTTTAGGAAAGATGAAGATGATTAGAATAGTAGAATGAAACCTATCACAATTCTAAAATTACTTAATTACCCTGTTCTTTCATTTTCTCTATATGATATGAGAACTTCTGGACAAACAGAAATGAACCTCCATCCTTCCAACTCTTCTGCAACCTGAATTTCATAATTGCATAAAGTACACCTTTCAGAGTTCATTTTGGTTGAGTGTTTTGCTTTGATGTTAACTCTTTGAGTATTGCTTTGCATTGTATTTTAACTATTTTGCAATATTTTATTCAATGTATATAAAATGAATCCAGCCAATCAACCAAGATTTTTCATAGTTTTAATGTAACGTTATATGAAGCCAATTGCTCTCATGTTTACCAGTACTTCTTTCTCAGCACTAATTTCTAGTTCTGCCCTAGCTACTACCTGGGTTCAATTCCTAGCCCTGCTGCTTACTAGCTCTAATTGCTTAGGCAAGTCACTCGTCTCTCATTGCCTTTATTTCTGGTCTGTAAAATAAATAATAATAAATTCATCAGAGGATTGGTATGAAGACTAAATGAATTAATATGTGTAAAGCACTTTAAACAGTGCCTGGGTCAGAGTAAGCCCTGTGAATATTTGCTACTATTGCTACCACTATAATGTAATTATTATTGTCTATATTACTATTATCATTACTACCATCATGATTAGTATCATTTTTTAAGTTGCTTTAAATTTTACATAAGGAAAGGAATTCCATATTTAATAAATGCTTGGCTTTAACACTAGAAGGTGATGCTTCTGAAGTTGATGGTCACTCACTCATTCATTTAGCCAACAGGTTCCTTTAATTCAGTCCAGTTACTAATCAGTGACAAGCATTTTACATGGCATTGGCTTTTAAAACATATGTGACCAACCTTTCTTATTTTGCCTTAATATGTGGATTCTCCTCCAACTTATAACTGATAGCCATGTGACATTGTTACTGTTTATATAGGTTGTTTCTTTGACTAATGAGCTCACAATAACAAAAATTTGGTACCGAAAATCTCCAGGGCTATGTCTTTTTAGAACAGTGGTTCTCAACCTTCTGGCCCTTTAAATACAGTTCATGTTGTGACCCAACCATAAAATCATTTTTTTGTTGCTACTTCATAACTGTAATGTTGCTACTGTTATGAATTGTAATGTAAATATCTGATATGCAGGATGGTCTTAGGCGACCCCTGTGAAAAGGTCGTTCAACCGCCAAAGGGGTCACCACCCACAGGTTGAGAACCGCTGTTTTAGAAGCTTGATAAGATTTTTTTGGAGAATGAGGCAGAATGAGGGTAATACTCTTAATTCTGTTTGACTTTCATTTCACTTTTTGTAATGTTCGCTTTTTGAGGTTTACTAACATCTTGGCTAAATGTTATGTGGATGGCTGTCATAGAGCAAACAATCGTGCGGTTTAGGGCTGCAGGAACAAATTAGCTAAGCTTGCACTAGGTATGAGGAATTGAGACAAATGGAGTTTAGGAATTTTGAAAAAAGAATATTCTTTAGCTAAAAATATATCAATACAAGCTTTCACATGAGTTATATCATTACCACTAGTAAGCTAAGGAATTATAAAGTTTGGAACAATTAACTTCTAGAGACCCAACCTGCATCCATCACTCCTTCCCCAAAATCTTTTGACTTCAGCGATACCTGTTTTGGGCACCTTCTCAGGTGAAGGATCTTAACAACATGGAATGTATAGCTAGCAGGGGAAACTTGGAGGTAGCAGTTCTAGGAAAAGACACTGGTTTTCGCTAGTATGGAATGACGAAGAAGCAGCTGAAGAGAAATGAAGAAGCTGAGTTATTTGGTCAGCATTCTCCAGTACAGGTCTTGGAACCAAACAGCCTATTTGTTAACTGGATGACTGAATGGATAAAATGCATTGATCCATAAATCATAAACATAACTATTAACTGCTTTCCCATTATTAACACAAACATCCTTACACACAGAAAAAAATGACACTTAGAGGGTAGTCTATTGGTAGACCATCCTCTAAGTGTCATCTAGCTCTGATGAAGCACCATTCCGTTTATTTTGATCTTAAGAAGACATTGAAGCAAGAGGTGTCTAGTGGGTGATTTTTCTTATATGTAAAATTACACTTTAGCTTCTCTTCAAAGAGCAAGCGGTAGATGCCAGAGACCTTCACCTCATTCCTAATTGCTATCTTATTTCTGACCTGACCTTATTTCTTGACACTCCCCCACACTTGCCTCCCCCAGACTTGCCTCTTTTTCCAGGCTTAAAACTGCCCTCACTTTTTATCCCCTTTTCTCCTTTGCCTCTGAAATTCATTCATTTAGCAAATTATTGGCAGAGCCCATCTGAGAATATCTTGAGCCATTCCCCATGTTCTTGTGCTATTTTCCTGTAATCAGTGCTCCAGCATTATTACCTGTCAGATAGATTCTTGCAAAATTTACTAATTCCTGTCTCCAGTACCAATCTCTCCCATGTCTTTCTGTTTTCTAATTGATCACACATATCACCACCACTTATATATAACTAGCCACAGCATTTATCACTTTGCTGCTTCATTCTAAAACCTTTAGTGACTCAGTTTTCTACAACATTAAATGTGAATTTGTCAACGTAGAATTTGACATGTCATTCTGAGATTTAATCTCACACTAATCTCCTTATCTCCTACCCACCACAGTCAGTCAATCTCTCTTTCTCTCCCCCTTCTCTCCTTCTGTTTCCCTCACTCTTTCTGTCTTCCCTTCATTCCTCCCCTCTGACCCCCAATTTGTGTGCCCCACCATACTGCTTCACAGTCTCAGTGCAGAATGCCTTCATTGTGTGCATGTCCCGTGTACCCACTTGCTAACTCTTTGCACCGAAGATATATTTGCCCTTCCCAGTTCCACCTCAAACGCAACCTCCTCTCAGAATATTTTCCTCGTTCCAGTTTTCCTTTCTGATCCTGGATTCTCTTCCTCTGAATCTCATGAGAAAGTGCCCCCAATTTGAAAAACATCATAGTAGTTTAAAACCACTGATCTATAATGCAATAAGTTCCAATTTGAGTCCTGACTACCTTGCATGACTGGTATCATGTTGAACAAGTGATTTAGCCTCTCTAAGGATCAGTTTACTTAGCTGTAACTTGGAAGTGATGTAAGTATTTATACATTTGATATGAGTACATGTTATAATACCAAGAAGGCAACTAGCACAGGCATCCCAAGTTAGAGCTGCTTGCTTTCGCTGAGAACATGCTACTGTTACTACTGCTTCTGTTTTATTGCTTTATATTCTTCTTTTTTATAAATGTATTTTATTGATTTTTTACAGAGAGGAAGGGAGAGGGATAGAGAGTTAGAAACATCGATAAGAGAGAAACATCGATCAGCTGACTCCTCCACACTCCCCAAGGGGGTGAGCCCACAACCAAGGTACATGGCCTTGATCAGAATTGAACCTGGGACCCTTGAGTCCGCAGGCTGATGCTCTATCCACTGAGCCAAACCGGTTAGGGCTGTATTCTTCTTTTTATTATCTTTCTTAACGTGCCTCCTAGATTATGAACTCCTCAGGCTCTTTGTTTTTTCCTTGCAGAACTTCCCCACTGGAACTACTCACTATTTGTTGAACTCAAGTGAATTAAGTGAATTCCACTACCATCATCAGCAAATTCTTTGTTAGATGATTACTCAGTGGATTTGCATTAGCAGAACAGTCACATCGGATGGGCTTCAGTCTCATATGCAAGCTGTTCTGGGATGTCCATCTCTGGACTCCATCACTCACTCTCTTGTATATGATAGACTGGGCATCAGTCCCTAAAAGGGCACCAACTGCTGCCTTCTATCCACCTATCACAGCCTCTGTCTTCTCTCTCACTGTCAGCAGTCTAATCATGAAGAAAGGCTTCTCTGCCCTAAAGTATTTAAAGATTTATTTAAAAAGTCTTACAAAGGAAATAAGTTGAGAAAAATTGTAAAGCCTGAAATAGATTATTCCTTTTTAATCCATAAGTGTACTTGTTCCCTCAGAATGTTCTAATAATCATATTAATAGCTGGTAGTTATTGGTCCCCTTGTATGTACCAGATACTGATATATGATGTATATGTTAGCTTCTCTATTTTTTTTCTTTAAAACCAACACCTCTACTAGAGATTTATCTTAATATCCCATTATACAAATAAGGAAACATGCTTTTGGTGTTAAATGATTTACTCAGACACTTGACTTAACATCACCACTAGGATATACTTGTCTGATTTCACAAGTGAATCATGATTTCCTTCTGAACCAAAGTGTCTCCCCGTCCCTTCCCCAGTCCAGTCTCCTCCCTACTCTAAACAAGTGGCCTACCTGAGTGAAATCATTGTAATGTTGACAATGCTGTCTATTTCCCTGTAGTGAAGAAATTAGACCTACAGACTCCTGCAGCTCCCGTTGTATCCTCTCCCTCAAGCTGTACTCCTCTCTTCATGGTGGAACCCAATGCAACACTTTCCATCTAGTTCTTGCAGCTCATTTATAACCACTGATTCTGCATCTCCTCCCATCATTGTGTTCTAAAGTCTTACATAGGCAGCAGCTGGTTCCAGTGATTATTGGATCAGTTTTGTCAACTGGATCTTAGAATGTTTATCTTGTTAACACTTTTGGACTTAATGCTTTGTAACTACCTACTTCTGTTTAAGTATGTCATAGGAAGCTGTGTAGACTTATCTATTTTGAAATCTTCTGACTTTTATTTAACTGAAATATTTTCCTTTACTCCATAGTTCATTTTTTGTCTGTTTTCACAAGTAGTACCCAATCCTGTTTTCCTTCTACTGCTAGAATATTCCTTTCATCTTATTTTCCACATTTTCCACTCTTAGCCCTCCCCCATCTAATCTAATAAAAGAGTAATATGCAAATTAACATCATGCTGAGACAACTAAGCCACAACCACCAGCCAAGCCACGCCCACCAGCCAATCAGAGTAGCTGCATGCAAATTAACCCAGCCAAGATGGAGGCCAGCAGCCATGGAGCTAGAGCAAACAGGAGGCTTCCATTGCAACTGCCTGCCTAGGCTGGCTGGGCTTCTGCTCAAGGCAACAATGTTTCAATTATAGAAGCCACAGAGCTGAAGCAAACAGGAGGCATCATTGCCTGCCTAGGCCTCCACTCAAGGCAACAAAGTTTCAATTATAGAAGATAAATAAACCCCAGAAACCTGATTCCAGCAAGCCTCACTGGGAACCTTGGGTCAATGGAAGCTATGGGCAGCCTGAAAACGACCCTCAGCCCCTCACCCAGGCTAGCCAAGCATGCCAGTAGGTGGACATCCCCCAAGGGGTCCCAGACTGTGAGAGGGCACAGGCTAGGCTGAGGGACCCTCCCCCCCCAAGTGCATAAATTTTTGTGCACCAGACCCCTAGTTTATGTATAAAAGCCTAAGCAACCGAACGGCTGAACTACTGGTCAACCATTCACTATGATGCACACTGACCACCAGGGGGCAGACGCTTAATGCAGGAGCAGCCCTCTGGTGGTCAGTGTACTCCCACAGTGGGAGCACCACTCAGCTGACCGAACAGGCGCAGGATGCAGGGCTCACAGCTGGCCACCACAGCCCAGAGAACAGTGGAGCGGCAGTGAGCTTACTAAGAGGCAGCGGCATGCACAGTGGGACCAGGATGAGCAGGAGCAGCAGGTGGTATTGGACTGCCAGTTTTGGCCTGATCCCTGCAGACTATGCCAAGGGATCCCACCAGTGCATTCGTGCACCAGGCCTCTAGTACATAAATAAATGTGTGCATATCCTGCTCACTGGTCCCTGAACTCTATTCTGTAATTTACCTAAACAAATCGCATTGATAGCATATTTTCACTCTATGAGGTACTGTGTCCAACCCTACTTGCTGTGTTTATCGTCCATGAGTTGTGTATAGAGAGATTTCTATGGAACTCTATCAAATTTATATAATACTGAGGTTTGGGTTTTTAAAAAATAAATAAAAATATATGTACTAATCTCTGAGGCCCCCCTTTTTAAAAATGCTTTTCTTTCTATCTTGAAATGAATAACAGATAACAATTTATAAAGAGCATGGTCGGCCATGGTATGCATAAAACTTACAATGCTTGTCTATATGAACTAGATCAAATGCCCTGGAAGTGCCTGCATATTACCGTCAACAGAATTGAAAGTCTTGTTTGTTTCTAATATAAAAATATTTTCATCGTAGTAATTTAACGGTTGTCAAATATCCCTCAAGCCAAAAATTGTGCTGTACTATATAAATATAACATAAAAGTTCATTCTGAAATGTTGAAAAATAAAATCTTATAAAGTAGAACTGAAACTTAAAAAATGCATCCCCAATAATGTTTTAGTATTTAAAATAAGATTGATTACTTTAACAGATTATAAGGTTTACTTTATTAAGTGAATGTAAAAATATAGGACTGATAAAGAGCAGACATCAGTATGACACATAGAACTTAAGTTTACACAGTGGTTTTGAGGGAGGTAGAGAAATTTTGCAAAAGAGAAAAAATGAGAATCCTTAAGGCATTCTAAAAGTTCTTAAGCTGAAATCTTAAAGTCTTTACTAGACTAAACACTTGCATTCCAAAAACCTTTATATAATACATAGGAGTGTCATCTATCAACATGTGGGTACTTAATACATTTATAAGGAAAGATAAGTGTTATGCTCTAAGTGCAAAACTATAAAAGTACATCATAAAGGTTGAGATAATGAAGTTTCAATGGTTAAATGAAATTTTAGTCTCTGTTTTTAAAAGTCTTTAAAACAATACCATAACCTTAGAACGTGAATGTTTTGGTTTAGTCTTCCTCAGATACCTCCAAAAGCACTATATATCTGTTATATAAAAATGATTGCCTTGTACATTAAAAGCAATATTGCATTCTTTGCCCACCAAACAATTTTTATTCATGACTTATAATGCATCCCTTTACCTCGTATTTTATATACATATATTCATGTAATGTCCATATTCTCACACAGAGAGTACAGAGAAAAATCTATTTTATCCTATGATATTATCACTCTAAGATTTGTTTTGTTTCTACCTTTTATTCCAAGTATCTGCTATAACCTGCTTGACTGAACAAGTTTTAAATATATGAGCAATATCTGAGCAAAACACATGTGAAATTTATTATCAGATTTGAAATTCCATCATATTCCACAAATGTTGGAAAGTGACATGCTTGCTCTCTTTTTTTTTTTTTTTTGCCATTTTTAATGATAATAGGTTTGCAATGAAAACACATTAAAAAATAAGCCTAATCCTCTGATGAGAATATATTTAATGTATTTATTTTAGATTGCTGATAATTTAGAGAATATTTCATGCAGAGAGTTCATTAGGCATTTGCTGTCTTAATGCTGTTCTCAACTTTCCAGCAAGGAGCCAAATTTCACCATTTTCAATTTGGAGCAGGAATGCATTTGTAGCAGCTGTAGCTCTTAATTTGACATCTAGTTTCAGGTCATTTTCATGTAAATAGAAAACAATAGAAACCTGCTTACAATTTCCATAACTGGGTTGTTTGCTTCAACTTTATCATTTTTCCTCTGGCAATTTTGTTTTCTCTCTCTGGGATTAAAAGAGCCAATAATTGCTCACGGTTATTATGTCCCATCTATATAAAAACGTGTTAGTTCCACATTTTATTACTCAAAAGCTCCCAGGGTCTTCTACATTTCAGTCATACACACTGTCTGCTGATGTTTCTAGCTCCCCCTCTCCTTAATCTGGAGTAGGTTAGGCGGGTCAGGCTTTCTGTTTCTTTCTGCAATACATTTTCTCCAGGCTTTATAACTGTTTTTCTGCTTCTAAAAAACACACAGAGGTGAGAATTTGGCATTGTTCCATTGAATACAACTGATGCCTTATTAAAAGGCAACTTTAAAGTTTGAGTTATAATGCTTTGGACATGCCTATATATATTACCAAGTGTGGCTTCACAGTTGTAAAACCTAATTCTATGCTTTTTCTATTAAATACATATTTTATTTCATTTTTCCTCTGTTTGGGGAGAAATCATACTTTATGATTATGCAGGGCTGTGCTTAGTTCTATGTATTTTATCATCCATACAGTGATTTTCAAGTGTGTCTCAATGGGGAAAATTTTTTATTTTTTTTTTTTTGTACATCTTTTTAAATATGTTGATTTATGTAGATTAAGTAGGAAGTTATTTTTGTAGGTAGTCATTTCCATTTGTTCCTCTTCTAGGAGAAAAAATAAGAAATCAGAAACTCTGTGAAGCATTTTATTTCCCGAATCTTCTGAACATTATCAGTAAATCATGCACACCTTTGATTTTATCTCTGCTGTTAAATTTATAGAAGTTGATATAATCCTAAAATCATTTTTTTAATGTGTTTCATCTGTGTTGCTTTAGCAGAGACTCATCTCTGTTCTTTCTTTCTGCCCCAGTGATATGACCAGAGCAGTGGAGGTTTCTGCTGAAGGAGGCCCCCTGGGAATTCACGTGGTGCCCTTCTTTTCTTCTCTGAGTGGGAGGTAAGATGCTTTTTTTCTAGCAGAAGTTTGTGCTAATGGAAACCTTGACCAGAGCTCATTTGCCCAAACATTTCTCAGAAGAGGATTAAGTGCATATCTTTGTTATCCAGATGGACACCTCCAGATAATACTTCTGTTGGCCACTTATGTGTTAGAAAGAAAATGAAATCATTTGTTTCTAAGATGCAATGGAAAAGAAAAAGAAATCAATCATACTTCCTGAATTTACAATTAATTATGAAGTACTTTCTTAATGTATTTTTGTAATATGTAGTAAACAAAATCCTTAGAAAAGATTTTAATATATTGTCAGATGAATATTGTAACTGAATTTTTTAATGTTCTAAAATACACTTCAACAAGTGAATATAATAATTCCGAACTGATATTTTCTGATATTTCTCAGGAATATCAATTTTAGAATAATAAATAGTATAACATATCTAATCATATCAAAAGTTGTGCATAGTCTGATGCTATAGTAGCAAAATGGCATCATGCTATTTACTTTAAAAAAAATAAAATATGATCAATTACAAATAATTTACCATCTTCTATAATAAAAGCGAAACATGCAAATGTGACCGTTACCACCAGCCAATCAGAGCGGCTGTATGCAAATTAACCCAGCCAAGATGGAGGCCAACAGCCAATCAGAGTGGCTGTATGCAAATTAACCCAGCCAAGATGGAGGCCAACAGCCACGGAACTTGAGCAAACCAAAGGGTTCTGTTCCAACTGCCTGCC
>PVJC01013499.1:0-37896 GCA_004026665.1 Murina feae | reverse complement strand
ATTTGGTTTTTAGATTCACTTGTTAATAGATATGTATTTGTTGTTCATAATTTTTATCTTTACTTTTTCTTCTTCCTCTTCTCAAAGGATGCCTTTCAGTATTATATGCCTTTCATATAATACTGGTTGGGTGGTGATGAACTCCTTTAGCTTTTTTTTTTGTCTGTGAAGCTCTTTATCTGACCTTCAATTCTGAATGATAGCCTTGCTGGGTAAAGTAATCTTGGCTGTAGGTTCTTGCTATTCATCACTTTGAATATTTCTTGCCACTGCCTTCTGGCCTGCAAAGTTTCTGTTGAGAAATCAGCTGACAGTTGTATGGGTGCCCCCTTGTAGGTAACTGACTGCTTTTCTCTTGCTGCTTTTACAATTCTCTCCTTGTCTTTTGCTCTTGGCATTTTAATTATGATGTGTCTTGGTGTGGTCCTCTTTGGATTCCTTTTGTTTGGAATTCTCTGTGCTTCCTGGACTTGGAAGTCTATTTCTTTTACCAGGTAGGGGAAGTTTTCTGACATTATTTCTTCAAATATGTTTTCAATATCTTGCTCTCTCTCTTCTTCTGGCACCCCTACAATTCTGATTTGGTATGCTTGAAGTTGTCCCAGAGGCTCCTTACACTGTCTTCATATTTTTGGATTCTTTTTTCTTTTTGCTTATCCATTTGGGTATTTTTTGTTTCTTTGTATTTCAATTCTTTGACTTGATTCTTGCGTTCCTCTAATCTGTTGTTGGATCTCTGTACAATATTCTTTATTTCAGTCCATGTATGCTTAATTTCTAGTTGGTCCTTTTTCATATCCTCAAGGGTCTCATTAGATTTATTGAGGGTCTCACTAAATTTATTGGTGGTTTCTAGAAAATTCTTGAAAAACCGTAAAACCGTGGTTTTGAACTCTATATCCAGTCGTTTGCTTTCCTTCATTTCTGTCATTTGTGATCTGTTTGTCTCAGCATTTTGGTTGCTTCCCTGGGTTGATAGAGTGGCTTTCTGTGTTAGGTGATCACTGAGAGGAAATGACCTCCAAGCCATTTGTTTATGCGAATCACCTGTGTCTATAGTGAGAGAACTTCTGTGCTGGAGACACACTTATGGGACAAAAGTTGTTTGGGTACGCTGGCACTTGTATCTCCGAGGAGGTGCTATTTTTAGCTTCTGCCTGGGGCTTCCCAGCCTTTTATATGCAAAAGCCACTGCGAGCAGCTTGAGTGGGGTGGGGTCTCGGGGAGTCTACAGGGCAGAGCAACCAGCTATGGCCGCTTCTCAGCACTGCCCTAAGAGGCACCGGGTCTCAAGGCACTCTGGAGTTTCTTCTGGCACCCAACGGGTGCCCGTACGATTCTGAGTCCCCAGAATCTCACCTGGAATTGGAGTTCAGAGCCGTCAGGAGCTTGTACTTCCTTCTGGTATGAAATGCTGCCAGCCGTTTCCGCGAGCCCTTTCTGTGAGCCCTTTCCTCCAGCCCCTTCTTGCACGCCTTTGTACCTCTGCACTTTATTTCCGCACCTCCTCTGAGTCTCAGTCTCTTTCTAGTTGTAGAATTTCCACTCAGCCAGCCTTCCTGTGGATCTGGGTGGTGTCTGTTTTTTCTTTTTGTTGTTGTTTTAAAATAGTTGTGCACAGTCACAATTCCGGTGTTCACCTATGCCGCCATCTTGGTCTCTTCTCTTGTTTGACTACTTTTAACATTGTTTTGTGCTTTATTAGTGTAAATCTCTGGGAAGTCCAAGGTACTTTCTAAATTTTTTCAACTTTGCAGCATTTAATGTCCAAAAGAGCTGCTTTCTTGAGGATAGGCTTTATTTTAAACTTTGTTAGGGTCCTAAGACTTACTTTAGGACAGGCCTTTACTTGTAGAATGCACTAACTTCCTGTGTCCGAGGTGGTTGCTAGAAATGTTAATGAAGTATTTGTTAATGATAGTGCCTGTTCTCTTAAGGCCTGAACTTCAGTGATGTCCAGCACTGTCTTTCTCCAGCATTACTTGACCTCCAGCACATACCTCATCATCTCTCAAGAAATGATCAAAGGCCTTCTCTTTTGAAAAATCTTGCCTGATCTCCTACTGCAGAGCTGATCACCCTCTCCTTTTTTCCAAACGACTTAGTCTATATTTTATCATTGCTCTTATACTAGCAGTGTGTACTTGGGCAAAAAAATCAGAGAAATTTTGTGTAAAAAGGAGAGTGAGATTGAAGAATTGCTGATTTTTTTCAACCTCATAACATTTGCCATCTGGTAGCCTCAGATGATCTTGTTGTACAGAAGTATGGCCCAGGTCACAGTCACAGACTTATGGAGAACCCCACTTAGACTTTTGGGAATTTCTCTTCACATAATTCTTCCGTCTTAGGGCCCTGCCTTATAGATGCAAGCCACTTCCCTTGCCCTAAAACCTGATCTCTAACCTTTCAGCTCAACATGACTGCCATGCTCTGCTTGATTCCAGCTCTTGGAATCATATTCAGGAAAAAATCCTTAATCAGGTAGATGGACAATCACGGGATTTACCTTGTGAGTTGCTTTTTCTCAGGGATTGCAGTCCTGGACTGCCAAAGTTTTCTCATGCATTTTATCCAATTTTAGAAGTGTTTTCTGTTAGAAGGCTAATCTGTTATCAGTTATTCTGTAATAGCTGGAAGCAGAAATACACAGGGTGTCAGTTTGATTTACAGTTTTTTATAACTTAGACTGCGTATTGCCTATCTTTAAAACATTTTTTGTAATTTTAATTATGTTATTTTCTATCAGAGAATAATACATTCACATGGACAAAATTCAAAAGCTACAAAAAGCTTTAGACTGAAAAATTTCCCTTTTAACTTAAGAGAGTTTCTTTCCTCAGAGTTGAAAGACATGACTAGTT
Organism: Murina feae; assembly: GCA_004026665.1. NCBI lineage: Eukaryota > Metazoa > Chordata > Mammalia > Chiroptera > Vespertilionidae > Murina > Murina feae. The sequence continues at coordinate 35,032 of PVJC01013499.1, read as the reverse complement.
TCTTTTTGTACTTTTTCAGAGATATTATATCTCTCTGAGGAAAAATAAGAGTGAAATACTACATATACACAAGATTATATTTAACTAGAGGCCCAGTGCATAGGTTTATGTACCAATGGGGTCCCTGGAGTTGACCTGTGCTCTCTCGCAATCCGAGACCCCTTGGGGGATTTCGGATAGCTGATTTTAGCCTGAATCCCACAGGCCCAATCCAGACAGGAGGAAGCCCAATCCTGTGCATTGAGTGTATGTACCCTGGTGGTCAATGCGTGTCATAGTGACTGGTTGACTGGTTGTTTGGTTGCTTAGACTTTTATATATATAAATTTTATTTTCACATAAATAATAGTTTGATATATACCTTTCTGAACCTAATTTTTTTCTGCTTAATGAAATATTGTGAACACTATACATATTAATATATAATTTTTCCTTTCTCTTTTGTGTCTTCATGTTATTCACTTGTATAAATACACCAAAGATTATCTCACCATATTCCTGTTTGTGATTATACTTTTTGGTTTTTATAAATAGTATTCCATGAGCTAAATTTTAAAGATTTATTGGGTGACATTGGCTAATAAAATTATATAATTTTCAAATGGAAAATTCTATAATACATCATCTTTTTATTGTATTGTGTGTTCACCATCCAAAGTAAAATCTCCTTCCATCACCATATATGATGCCCGTTACCCATCCCCCTCTCCCTCTCTTGTCTGTGTCCATGAATTTTCGCTTGTCTTATTTGTTCATTTGTTGCTTTCAGTTTTATATTATACATCTGAGTGAAATAATATGATTCTTGACCTTTCTGGCTGACTTTTTTTAGTTAGCATGATATTAAAAAATCCATCCACATTGCCACAAATGGCAGTATTTCATGTTTTATTATGGCTTAGTAGTATTCCATTTTATATATGTACCATATCATCTTTATTCAGTCATCCATGGAAGGACACTTTCATTATTTTCTTGTCTTGGCCACCATGAATCATGCAGCAATGAACATAGAGACCCATATATCTTTGTGAATAAATGTTTTCAAAATTTTCAGGTAGATACCCAAGAGGGGTTGCTGTGTTATATGGTAACTCTATTCTTTTTTTAAAATATATTTTATTGATTTTTTACAGAGAGGAAGGGAGAGGAATAGAGAGTTAGAAACATCGATGAGAGAGAAACATTGATCAGCTGCCTCCTGCATACTCCCCACTGGGATGTTCCTGCAACCAAGGTACATGCCCTTGACCGGAATCGAACCTGGGACCCTTGAGTCTGCAGGCCGACGCTCTTTCCACTGAGCCAAACTGGTTAGGGCAGTAACTCTATTCTTAATTTTTGGGGAACCTCTTTACTGTTTTCTATAGTGGCTGTACCAATTTACATTCTCACCAGCAGTGAATGAGGGTTCTTTTTTCTCCTTAACCTCTCGAACATTTGTTATTACTACTATTTTTGCTGCTAATAGCATCCTAACAGGTGTGAGGTGGTATCGCATTGTAATTTTGATTTTGCATTTTCCTAATAGCTAGTGAAGTTGAGCATCTTTTCATATATCTATTGGCTATTTGTATGTTTACTTGGAGGAGGTGTCTGTTAAGGTCCTCTGCCCATTTTTAAATTGCAGTATTTATTTGTTTGTTGAGTTGTATGAGTTTTTAAAATATGTATTTTGGATAGTAACTCCTTATCAAAGGTGTTGTTTGAAAATATCTTTTCTCATTCAGTTGGTTGCCTTTGTGTTTTGTTGATGGTTTCTTTTGCTATGCAGAAGCGTTTCAGTTTGATAGAGTCCCACTAATTTATTTTTGCTTTTACTTTCCTTTGAATAATATGGCCATTTTAACCATGTTGATCTTTCCAGTCCATGAATACAGAATATCTTTCCATTTATTTTTGTCTTCTTTATAGTTTTTTGGTTATTATAAACAATGATCCATGTATTATCTTGAACATACCATTTGATACATTTCTCTACATCTATAGGATAAACTCATTAAAGTATAATTGCTACCTCAGAAGGACTGTTATTTAGTTAAGAATTACCAAATTTCCCTCAACAGTGGCTATAGTACCACAAACTCCATCATATCCATGCTGACATTTTTGTTGTGCCTCCAACAACATTTTCCTATGGTATAGCTTCAAAACTGGCTTATGCTTCTTATTTTTACACTAGAGGCCCGGTGCACAAAAATTTGTGCACTGGGGAGGGGGGTCCCTCAGCCTGGCCTGTGCTCTCTTGCAGTCTGGGACCCCTTGGGGGATGTCCACCTGGTGGCTTAGGCCTGCTCCCCAGGTGATCGGGCCTAAGCTGGCAGTCAGACATCCCTCTGGTGTCCACTTGCCAGCAGGGAGCAGGCCTAAGCTGCAGTTGGACATCCTTAGCACTGCTGAGGAGGCAGGAGAGGCTCCCACCACCACCGCTGTCCTGGCAGCCATCAGCCTGGCTTGTGGCTGAGCAGAGCTCTCCCTGTGGGAGTGCATTGACCACCAGGGGGAGCTCCTGCATTGAGCGTCTGCTCCCTGGTGGTCAGTGTGTGTCATAGTGACCAGTCATTCCCAGTTGTTCTGCTGTTAGGGTCAATTTGCATATTACCCTTTTATTATATAAGATAGAGGCCTGGTGTATGTGTCGGGGCTGGCTGGTTTGCCCTGAAGCATGTCTCGGATCAGGGTGGAGGTCCCACTGTGATGCCTGGCCAGCCTGGGTGAGGAGCTGATGGCTGTTTGCAGGCTGGCCACAGACCTTTCAGGGTGGGGATCCTCTAGCAGGAACCCTCACCCTATGTGACTCAAACTCCCAGAGAGGCTGGCTGGAAGCAGGTATCTGGGATTTATTTATCTTCTATAATTGAAACATTTTTGCCTTGAGCGGAGGTCACAGCCAGCCAAGGCAGGCAGGAAGCTTAGCTTCCTCCATTGCCGGGGCAACCAAGCCTTCTTTTTGCTCTAGCTCCATGACTGCCAGCCACCATCTTGGTTGGGTTAATTTGCATATAGTCACTTTGATTGGCTGGTGGGCATGGCTTAGGATGTAGTGGAGTGACACAATTAGCATATTACTCTTTCATTAGATTAGATTAGTAAATCAGTTGATAAACTTTCCCTGATTAACTTGTACGTTTCTTGTTATAACATAAGATGCACCACAATGATTTATACAAATTAGAGGTGGTATTTTTGTTTTTACTATCATTGTTGCTGCTGCTGGGGTTCATTTTCTAATATTCCAGATCACATACTAGCTAATTATTTCCATTTTGAAAGTAATTTTATTTCTGTTTTGGTCAGTCATTTTTACAAATTCTCCTTTTTGTGGGCTTTATAAATATGGTAGAGCTTCTCATTCTGAACTTGATTGTGTCTTTCAAATGCACAGTCTAATATTATTAATTCTTTATGCAATCATGTCCTTTAAGACTTCTAGTTTGTTTTCTCCCTTTACCACACTTGTTTTCCTGAAGTTGGAAAGCTAAAGGTGTCTTGTATAAGGTTTAACTATTCACTGAACATTCTAAGCCAATTTCTTTGTGTGGAAACAGTGCCTGTGTTAGAGTTTCTGTACCTTCTGGAATATAAAGTGGTGTCTAGGTAATCAGAAGTCTCTGAATTTTTAGGTTCTTATCTCTTTGCAGTGTGCTGAAAAGCAAATTATGAATTCATTGCTATGAAATATGAAAGGATTGATCTTTAATATTCACATTTATTTTTATTTTCTATAATTAAATGCTGACAGTAGGACATTTTCCCCTCTTGTGTTCACCTTAAATCCTGTCCATTTAAGTATTTTAGACAAGGAAATTTCCATTTGTTTGTCTTTCCCTATATCTATTAGTATTTCAGTGCTGTGTAATCTCATCACTAAGTTGTAATATATGCAAAGAATGACTACTGAAAAGAACCCATTAAAAATAATTTTTTTCTTGGTAACTGCTTTCTAAAATGTTTTTCTTTGCCCCACCTGGTTTGGCTCAGTGGGTGGAGCGTTGGCCTGTGGACTGAAGAGTCCTGCATTCAATTTCAGTCAAGGGCATATATCTTGGTTGCAGACTCAATCAATCTTGGCCTGTAGAGGCAACCAGTTAATGTGTCTCTCTCACATTGATGTTTCTCTTTCTCTGTCTCTCCTACTCCTTTCCACTCTCTCTAAAAATCAATGGAAAAATATCCTTGGGTGAGGATTAACAAAATAAATAAATAAAGTAAATAAGTTTTTTTTCTCTTTTATATTTCAAAGCTTGCCCCCTCTCCTCATATTGCCCAATGTTTTTGACTCTTCCTATTAAATGTCCGTACTAAGTATTGTACAAGGTTATTATGCAAGACTGGAACTGAATGACTTAAAAAGGTCTTGCAAATATAGCTGATTTTTCCACTGTGAAAGAAGAGTGTTACTTTGGAGAATGCATTAAATCACACCACTGGTTTTTACTAAGGTCTAGGCTTAAAACTGTGTTGGGGGAACTAAAAACAAGGTAATACTCAGCAAGGCTATCACGTAAAATTGAAGGTCAGATAAAGAGCTTCAGGACAAGAAAAGCTAAAGGAGTACATTATTACCAAACCAGGATTATTTGAAATGCTGAAAGGCATTCTTTAAGAAGAGGAAGAAGAAGAAAAAGGTAAAAATAAAAAGTATGAGCAACAAAGTGACAACAAATACATATCTATCAACAAGTGAAAATAACAAGTCAAAAGAAATAGCTGATGAACAGAATAAACTGGTGAACAGAATATAAGTAAGGGCATAGCAAGGGAATGGACTGACAATTCTCAAGGGGAAGGAGGCATGAGGGGTATGGGAAGAGACTGGACAAAAATCTTACATCTATGGGTGAAGACAGTGGTGGGGGTAAGAGCACGGCATGGAGGGGGACCAGATGGAGGGGAGCTATGGGGGTTTTAAAGAAAGGAACATCTGTAATAATCTGAACAATAAAGATTTAATAAAAAAAATTAAGAAGTCTGGTTTTTGCTCTCAAGGAGTGCAGTGGTTCAGAGAACAGGATTTGAAGTTGAGGCAGACTGGCTGGATATAGGTATTCCTGAGACCAAATAACTACCCTAAGATCCAAACTTCCTTTTCCTTCTTCTTGCATCTTAACCAAGGAGGGGTTTTGAAATATGTGAGCCAAAGGCACTCAGGCACCTTGGTTTTAGGTGGGTCCATTGAGGTGTGGGAATATTATGATTCCAGCTGAGTGAGTGCAGGCTGTCACTGGACTGACTCCTGACTTGGATTTAATGTAATCCTATATAATAAAGAGGTAATATGCAAATTGACCATCACTCACTGACACAAAATGGCCACCCCCATGTGGTCACAAGATGGCCACCACAAGATGGACGGCAGGGGAGGGCATTTGGGGGCAATTGGGCTGGCAAGGGAGCAGTTAGGCTTCAATCAGGCTGGCAGAGGAGTGGTTAGGGGCAACCAGGCAGGCAGGCAGGCAGGCGAGTGGTTGGGAGCTAGCAGTCCCAGATTGTGAGAGGGTTGTCTGACTGCTGGTTTAGATCCAATCCCTATGGGATTGGGCCTAAACTGGCAGTTGGACATCCCCCAAGGAGTCCCAGATTGGAGAGGGTGCAGGCTTGGCTGAGGGACACTCCCCTTCAGTGCATGAATTTCATGCACTAGGCCTCTAGTCTATATATAAAACCTTAAGCGACTGAACAACCAAGCTACCAGTTGACCTGTTGCTATGACACGCACTGACCACCAGGGGGAAGACTCTCAATGCAGGAGCTTCCCCTGGTGGTCCGAGTGCCCCCAGAGCTGGAGTGCTGCACAGCTGACCAGTGGGCGCCAGATGCCAAGCTCAGGGCTGGTGAGCACAGCTGCTGCTATGTGGGCCTCTCCTGCAGACACTCCCCCTGCAGTGGGCGATGCAGCAGGGTGGATTGAGTGGGAGTGGCGCCCGGCCCAGGCTTGGGCTCAGGCTCCTCCCTGGCTGCCTGCCATGTCACACAGTACTACATCCCTTGGGGGATGTCGGACTACCTGTTTGTGCCTGATCCCACAGTGCAACATCCCCCAAGGGGTCCCAGATTGGGAGAGGGCACAGGCCAGGCTGCACTGGGCCTCTAGTTGGATTATAAGTATTGTAAGTAGCTCCACAGAAATGGGTTCTTAAAGAACTTCTCTCTCTCTCTCTCTCTCTCTCTCTCTCTCTCTCTCTCTCTCTCTCTCTTTCAGCAATTCCTTCACTGACCTTTAACTTAAATATGTGCCAGATTATTCCAGGGAGAGATTTTATAATAAGCCCAGGCTACGGTTGCCTGCCTTTGTGTAAACATTTTCTTCTTTAAGAGGCCTTTCCTCTGGATGGGCAACATCTACTTCAAATGTGTGGATGTTCAGATCCATAAAAAAACCCAATGCTATCAAATTTTGTTTTTATGACTGTTATTCCTATCCTTTAGGGAGACAGATTAACTGACAAGAACTACATGAGGATTGTAAAAGCAACTGATAAACAATATGCCATAAATGACACACAATTGCTGTGGAGAAGAGAGCCAGGGGCTGCTCAGAATGCTGAAGCTGCGGCTTGGAATGTCTCTTTAAGGAGATTAAAGCGGGTTTTAGTGCGTGGGATAGGCAGGGGCCGTCAGCGAGGATTGTGCTGTGGACACAACCCCTTCTCCTTCAGTTCCAAAGGGGAGATATTGTAATTGTTAAGAAACTTGGTAGAATAAACAAAAGTACATGAAATTAGTGAAGCAAATTATAAAACCAAGGTTGTGGTTCATTTTTTCTCTAGAACTGTATAAAACAAGAATGACAAAGTAAACCTTGCCTCTAATGAAACAGCTAGGAAAATCTAGAATTTGCCTGGGAATTAGGAGATGCTTATAATGGGCTGGTTGTGCTTCTGCCTTCAAAAGGGTAGTTGCCTGAGGGTCATTTGTTACATTGGAACCTAATGCAAGAATGAAACAATCCAACATAAGGCCTTTTGATATTTGTACCCAGTTGAAGTTCCTCAGCTGTTTTTCAAATTATAAAAAAATTAAACTATCCCTAAATTCTCTCATATCCTTGGCTTTCTGAGTTTTGCAAGAGTAAGCTGTTGGCCCCTTTGGAGTCTGGTTTTAGGCAGGTTGGAGAACCGATTAGGCTTTATGCAAAATATAAAATGTGTGTTGTGTCTTTTTTTTTTTTTTTTACCAAATGTGAACCACTGTATACCTGATTCTGTGTAGTCTTCTTGTCTCTCAAGTCTTTCCTTGTTTCCCCTTTCTTGCTTGTGTAATTACTCTCATCTTCCGAAAATGAAAGGCTCTGGTACCATTATATATCAGTACCTTCGGGTCAATATAAAACTCAGAGCAATATGAATGCAATGATGCTTTCCCCTCAAAGTTGGAAAGAAAATGGATTTAAATGAAAATAGATCTGATGTTTGAACTTATTCTGCCTGTGGGTCCAGTCACATAATATAGTATATTATGGTCTAAAAAATCCTGAGGGTTTTTGAATCAGCGATGTAATAAAATAAGGCTGTTCCAGTCATCAGGAATATAGTCGGGAGGTGTGTCCAGGAGTAAATAAATCTGGTGACAGCATGAAAATTATGTGCTTGTGAGCTCAGCCGCCAGGCAAAGAGGTGATTGCCTTTATTAAATCAATTGGTTACATTATACAAGCAGTTCATACCTGAAGCTATAAAATATCATAGTTAAAAGCATGGTTTTGGGCTCTGGCCAGTGTTACTCACACCAAAGGGTTATGGGTTGGATTCCCAGTCAGGGCAATACCTATACCCAGGTTGTGGGTTTGATCCCCAGTTAGGGCACATGGACCTATCAATGTTTCTCTCTCTCTCTCTCTCTCTCCCACACACACCCTCTCTCCTTTTGCTTCTCTCTCAGTCTCCTTCTCCCTTTCTCTCTCTCTAAAATCAATAAAGAACATAAAACATAAATAAAAGCATGGTTTTGGAACCACAGCGAAGTGGGTATAAATTTTGGTATCATGACTTAATAGCCACAAAGGCTTAAGCAACAATTTCATCTATAGGTTTATCTCAGTTTCTTCATCCAAAAGCATGTGATAAACCTACCTCAGGATTTGCTATAAGGGCTATAGTATTTCATACAGATAACAGATAAGTATATACAAACAACAAGCTGTTATCATAGAGTGGGTTACATATTTTTAAATAACCAGAATCCTTCACATGAATTTAACATAAAAACTGTCTCTTTTTTTAAATGATTCAGTATGTGCCTTAAGATATTGGAGCACCTCACAGTCATCACTGGAGATATAATGACTATTGTGCTTTGCTAGGACCAGTAACAGAATTTCAGGTGATAAAATCCTTTGCTATAAACACCTAGGCCAATATGCAAAACATGCAGGGTTTGAACTGGGTATAAAAGTATCTGGGATAGTTTGGGAAAATTTTCTATTTTCCTAGAAATAATACAAATCACTCATTGTCCCTGGACAGTGGTCTTGAAATGAAGAAAAAAGAACAGATGATCTGAAATACAGGCACTACATTCAGATATTTAAGAACACTCAAACTTATCCCAATGGAGTAAGGCTTTCCAGAAAATTATTGACTGATTTTCTATAATTCTGGATTGTTCTTCAGTGGGTGTGCAGACATGTCTTCGTATAAAAGAGATGCAGTGTGGGTTAATGGGAGCAAAATAATTGATTAGGGTCAGAGTCTTACATGGCAGTCTTTTTCTCTAACTTCTTTTTTGTCTTGTTTCTATACTTGCAAGTTGGAAATAATGGAGAGATCATCTTCCTCTTGTTATTTTGTTTTTTTTTTATTTTTTAAATTATTTTTTAAATATATTTTTATTGATTTCAGAGAGGAAGAGAGAGATAGAAACATCAATGATGGGAGAGAATTATTGACTGGCTGCCTCCTGCACACCCCCTACTGGGGACTGAGCCCACAATCCTGGGTATGTGCCCTTGACCGGAATCGAACCTGGGACCCTTTGGTCTGAAGGCCGACGCTCTATCCACTGAGCCAAACTAGCTAGGGCTTTTGTTATTTTGAAGACATAACTAATTGTAGTGTTAATGTCTTACCAATTGTGAAGGGTGATCTAGCCATGAATGGAGAAAACTTCAAGGAAAACAAAAGAAAAACAAAAACAAGCCAGCTTTATCCCAAGTTCTTTCCTTAGGGTAAAAATACTCAGCCCAAAAGAAATAGTTACTCTAAGAATTTTTCTGTTTCATGAAGTCAGAGAGGAAGGGAGAGGGAGAGAAAGATGGAAACATCAATTATGAGAGAGAATCATTGATTGGCTGGTTCTCGCACGCCCCACATTGAGAATTGAGCCAGCAACCAGGATATTCCCTGACTGGGAATTGAACTGTGACCTCCTGGTTCATAGATTGATGGTCAACCACTGAACCATGCCACTGAGCAATATTAATCCTTTTTAACCTAATTTGTCTTGGGGAAGGTGTAGGCAGACAATAAACATGGTCATTGTTACATATAGTCGGTAAGTTCCTCCTTGGGATGGATTAAACTTTGTGTTTATGTTGAGATTTTTATGTTGGAAAGGTGAAAAATGTCCAGGTAATTTCTTAGAATTATTGAAGGGGGAGAAAAATTTATTTGTAATGTTAAGGTTAATTTCACTCACATGTTCTTTCATTTGAACCTGGTTTTTAGTTCTGTGATTTAGAGCTGATCTATCATTTTCCTCTTTCAAAACTAAATTGTTTGGATTGGACTTAAATGTTTAGAGATAATATTAAAATATGAAATTTCTTGCTTTTGGTATAGATATGAATGCCTCCATAAAAAAAAATTCCTTTTATATAAGAATCACTTTACCATATTGTGATGTCTGGGTTTTATATAATAATGGCAACAATGATGATGCTAATGATAATGAAATTAGCTAACATTTATGTGACATTTCCTCTTTTGTAATCTCACACACCTCTGGTAAAAATATACATGAAAGTCCTGGATAATCCTTAAATAACTTTTCTTTCTACTTAACTTACTCTTTTATCCCATTTTTCTTTTAAACATCATAACCTATTTTGTAACTATTTTCAGGTAGATTTTTTGCAGTAAATGAAAAAGAAAACACTTCTGGAAATTCTGTATTTATTAGCCATGAATATTACATCATTAAAAATTTTATTATAACCTAAAGCTATTGTGATTTGGAAAAGTTAATTTCCAAGGTTGCCTGACCCCCCTCTTTATCCAGTATAGTAGTTGACAGCTCACTTCTCATTATCTCTAGCCTGGGTACAAATATAGCTTCTCTATATATTAGCTCCAAAACTGACCTGAGGTAAATTGTTTTGCTTTCGGAGCTCAGTGTTCTCACGTATAAAATAGGGATGATAGCAGAACTTACCTTATAAGATTGGTGAGAAGATTTCAAGAGTTCTTCCATGCAAAGCAGTAAGAACAGTGCCTTTCCCATGGTAAGTGCCCTGTGAAATAAATAAACACAAACTCATGATGATTATTATCATCATATTACTAGGGAGCCTGGGCAGGAAGGGAATATCTGCAGTGGTCAAGCACTCAAACCTTTGGTGGCTCTGAGGCTTGGGATCTGTGTGAGGGTTGGAAGGTTGTTAAAACCTGACACTCACTTTCCTCTTTGTAAAATGGGGAACATAACGAGTATTCCTTATGCTGGTCCTGAGGATTAAATGAGGTGATACTCATAAAGCACTTGTGGTGAGTCATAAATTTCACCACCCTCCCTACATCTGGATAGGTAGAGAACATAGGGCTCCTTAATGTTGATTTTTTTTTTCTTAATGTTGATTTTTAACTAATGTGATCTTCCTTCTGAGCAAACTCTTGCTGTTTGGAAGAAAAATTAATTAAATGTTTGAGTTGCTTTAAGTCTTAATCCAATGTACTGATTAAAAAAAATATATATTTTTATTGATTTCAGAGAGGAAGGGGGAGAGAGAGAAAGAGAGATAGAAACATCAATGAGAGAGAATCGTTGATCAGCTGCCACCTGCATGCCCCCTGCTGGGGACTGACCCCACAACCTGGGCATGTGCCCCTGACCAGGACCCTTCATTCCCCAGGCCAACGCTCTATCCACTGAGCCAAACCAGCTACGGCCCAAGGTACTGATTTTAGATAATGCCCTGTCTCTAGGGAAAAGTGCTCAGACTTTCAGATCTCTCAGAGTTCCTGGCTTTTCCAGGCTCCTCTCCCCCATGTGGTGTGAGTGTGTGGGGGAGGGACTGGGCTTGGGCATGGGGCCCACTGCTTCATCCGTCCTCCCACTTGCTTTGTGGCTGCTGGCATTCATGGCTGAGACCTGAGCTGGTATAACAAAACCTGGAGGCTTTGGGGATTGGCTAGGCTCTGGCAGTCTTCCTGGCTCTCTGAGCATCATCTCCTTCTCACTGGTGTACCATGGACACTCTGAGTCCCTGTTCCATTTTAGGAACAGACGCTGGGTGTCCCTGGATGGATCCTCAACATCTGGCCTTTGCTAGGGCACCATCTCATTTCTCACCAGGCTGGCATAGTGGCTGTCCACATAGCTACTTTCTTATTCCCAATCCCTTAGGGAATGCTGAGATCCCTGAGCCCCAGTCCTACCACAGTGGTTCCCACTGGGTACCGTGAGGAGCTCAGAAAAGCTATATTCCAAAGTCTCTCTCTGCCCAACTGCCTCCAAATGGTGCAAGCTGAGAGGTCAACTCTTTCTGGAGCCTAAATAGGATCAGGATCAGAATCCATCATCCCCTGGGCTTCCCCATATCTACACAATACTCCTACAGCACTCTTCTGGCCGCTTTGCTCTTTCTCCTCTTTTCCTTCTCTCAATCCCTGGGATGAGGATGAGACTGGCTCACCCACACTCTTCTGTACACATCTTCAAATCTTTAAAATGTCATATAGGCATTTAAAAGTTCTTTCTCAAGACAGTATGGTAGTAAGACTTGCATAAGGCCTATTTGGGAATGCCAGATACTATCAGCTTCTTTTTCTTTCTGTCCTAAGAATGGTTTTTACTTGAAAATCAAGGAACGAGCACAGCAATGTTTTCCAAACTATTCATCCAAAATAAGCATGTAATTGTTATCAACTTCACTGTGGTGATGATGATGATGATGAACTATTAGCACAGGATATAGTTGATATTTAGATGGCTTTTACCCTTGGATAGCTTATGGTTCAGAGGCAGGAAGAGACCAGACAAAGGCATTCTACAATTTTCAGAGCGCTTACGTGCTTGGCATCACGGCACATGCCAGCTCTCCTCACGGCTCTGCACCCTCCTCCTTTCTCTTCCAATTCTCTGGCCACATCTTTCTGTTCCTGCAACATGACATGATTTTTGCTGCCTGGGGCTTTTGTAACTGCTATTTCGTCACCTGAAACCTGTTCCCTATATCTTCTCCCAGATACCTTCTTATCTTTAGGATCTACTTCAAATACCACCACCTCCCTTATTTTTCTGGGTCTTTCCTGACCACCCTAACCAAAGTAGCCATCCCACTCCTAGTCATTGTTCACACTGCATTATCCTCCTTATGCCCCTTGCCTGCACTTGGCAAATATTTACACATCTGCTGTGTGTATCCCTCACAAGAATGTAAGTTTAAAAGGTCATAGACTGAGTCAATCATATTCCCTGGAGCTTAGAATAGGGCCTAGTACATATAAAGAACTTAATACATGGTTATTGAATATATGAATAAGCAATTGAATATTTTTATTTCAGAAACAATAATTATTTACACTGGTGACTTGGATGTGCATGGAGCAAAAATACCTTTTAAATACAGAAATAGCTTTCCTATATTTTTATTATGTATAATGTGGTAGAAAGAATGGACCTACCTTTCTTTATTATTTTGTTCTCTAATGCTGGTGGGGGAGCTAGCACTGCCTTCCAAAAAAGATTAGAATTCCTTTTAAGGGAGGCATCATCACTCACATTTCTCTTATATCTTTTATGCTGTCTAGTTGATCAACATATATATGGTAGTGTTTAGTGGTGGTGGGGGAGGGGTTTGGGTGACAGGCAATTATAGGCAATCAGCTTCCTTATGATTAAACTGGGAAAACTTTCAAGAGAAGGCAGAATTCCAGAAATAAAACACTAATAAAAAAGTAATATGCTAATTGGTGTCACTGCGCTACAATCCAAGCCATGCCCACCAGCCAAACAGAATGACTATATGCAAGTTAATCCAACCAGTATGGCGGCCGGCAGCCACAGAGCTAGAGCAAACATAAGGCTTCCTTGCCCTGGTGATAGAGAAAGCTGCCTGCCTAGGCAGGCTGTGGCCTTTGCTCAAGGCAACAAAGTTTCAATTATAGAAGATAAATAAACCCCAGATACCTGCTTCCAGCCAGCCTCACTGGGAGCTTGGGTTGCTGGGGGCTGTTGCCAGCCTGCAAACAGTCATCAGCCCCTCACCCAGGATGGGCCCACCCTCATGGGGTGAGGGTCCCTGCTGAGGGGTTTGGCCAGCTTGAAAACAGCCATCAGTCCCTCACCCAGGCTAGCCGGGCCCCCCAATAGGATCCCCTACCCTGAAGGGGCTGTGGCCAGCCTGCAAACAGCCATTAGCCCCTCACCCAGGCTGGCCAGGCATCCCAGTGGGACCCCCACCCTGATCCAGGACACTATTCAAGGCAAACCAGCTGGCCCCCACCCATGCACCAGGCCTCTATCCTATATAATAAAAGGGTAATATGCAAATTGACCCTAACAGCAGAACAACTGGGAATGACTGGTCACTATGACACACACTGACCACCAGGGGGCAGATGCTTAATGCAGGAGCTGCCCCTGATGGTAGTGCACTCCCACAGGGGGAGCTCTGCTTAGCCACAAGCCAGGTTGATGGCTGCCAGTACAGTGGTAGTGGTGTGAGCCACTGCTGCCTCCTCAGCAGTGCTAAGGATGTCCAACTGCAGCTTAGGCCTGCTCCCCGCTGGCAAGTGGACATCCCCCAAGGTTCCCAGGCTGCCAGAGGTATGTCTGACTTCCAGCTTAGGCTTGATCCCCCAGGGTGCGGGCCTAAGCCAGTAGGTGGACATCCCCTGAGGGGTCCCAGACTGTGAGAGGGCACAGGCAGGCTGAGGGACCTCCCCTTAGTGCACAAATTTTTGTGCACCAGGCCTCTAGTTTGGTTGATAAAGGGAAAGTCACTATTTATTTTCTGGAAGAAGGGTGATTGTCAGACTCTGTGCTGAGGAGCCTCTGAACTTCTGTCAGCTATTGCTTATGCAGAAAGTTTTATTTGATTAAAGTGTTTTGGGGCTACAAACAGATGGCGCTTTCACAGAGAAAGATCAGAGGAGGAAATGGAGTGAAAGGATTGTTTCAGAGACTACTATTGTGTAACAGATTACCTCAAAATGTAGCAGCTGGGAATAACCATTTTGTTATGGTCATGCTGGAGGCTAAAGTCAAGAAATAAGTGAGTGGACAGAGTGATGGGTTGGTTCTGGCCCAGTTGTTCTGAAGGCTAGGGGAGACTGGATGTTGGGGCTGGAGGACTCTTCCATTCACACATCTGGTGACTAGAATGGCTCCATGTGGCTTAGCTTCCGCATACCCTGGGTGGGCACAGTGTCATCAGAGTACGAGTTGCTCAGGGCCTCATGCAGACATACTCCGGCAAAGGCAATGGAAGCTACCATCCTTGGAAGTCAGACAGCCTTGCTTCTACTGTCCTGCCTGGGTTGCAGCAGTCACACAGCCCACCCAGATTCAAGGGGAGGGGACATAGACCACACTTCTTGATAAGAAGAGTGTCTAAGAATTTTGGGGCTGTGGTTTAAGCTTCTTCAAGAATAAAAGAAGAAACTTGGAGGAGAGGCTCCAGGTCTTATACTTGGGAACGAGAGATGACCTGTGAATCTGCTCTTGATCGAGGGCGTGCACTGTGCACGCGCTCTGATCTTTCATGGCTTTTGGGGGCTCAGTTAGTGCTCTTTGATTATCCTCTGGGAGAAAATTTGCCTACCTCAACTCAAATGTTCTCAGGAGCTGAGAGTTGGACAGTAAACAATTGCTTGAAATCCTTGGTGGCCATAATAAAATAGATGGAGGTACGCTTATGTGTTATAGGATTCCCTCATCACCAAACAGCTCATCTCAAGTTTTCCAAACACACACTCCCCTTTCCCACCTCCAGCCCACAGGGCTTGGCCTCCTCCCTTTTATCACTTCTTTCCAAGCACTGCCTCCCCCGACCCCCACCCTGCCTTTTTGCACTCCTCATCCCCAACTTATTTCCAATTCCAGCCTGCATTTCACTGCCCACTGCCACTGCTCTTGGTTTTCAGAGTGAGAAGGGTTGATTATACTAAGTTTATCCTTTTTGAACCAGGCTCTAGAAAGCAGATTAAAATCCCCAAACTCATGTTTACTGTCATTTATTTCAACATAATTGACAAGAAATAGGAGTGGATATTGGCTAATTGTGCCACATGGTCCTATTTCTCCAACAATTCTTAGTATTTTTATTAACACAGCTATTAGAAAAATGTTGAAATTAATCTTTATCAAAAAGCTGCTAATGAAAAGTTGAGAGTACTAAGCAGCCAGGAATGAAGTAAAGAATTGTAATCATTTTATCGCCGTTTTGGGAGTTTTGCATTAAGCTCTTACACAATAATTAAATATTAAAGTGTGAGCATAAATTTTGCCTAGAATTTAGGAGTGTAGCAGCTGTCCACATTTACAGGAAAATCATGAGTTCAAATGGAATTTGCTGAGGACTCTATATCAATTTACCATCAGGGTAGACAGTATTAGAAATCCTAGACTCTACCCATTAATCACTGTAGATATGACATCTCGAACAGAAGAGAGTTATGACTGATAAAAATAGCACATTGAGTTTTTACTTTAGGTAATGAAAAGAATGGAGGGAGTTTGGGATAACACATTCATTGTCTCCAGTCCCTCTTCCTTTTCCATTTAGTTTAGACATTAATTTTCTTGTACTTTAAATATTTAGACATGGCAATTTCAGAAAGAAGATATGTAGACTCATACGTCTAACCCACTGTTGACAGATATCAGAGATGGGGTAAATTTGGATGACGGGTACATTCAAATTATTTTGTCCCTGCAGTTCTTAACATTTATTTTGCTGTTATTTTGATTTAGCAAAAATGTCTCAATTCTTTTTCTCAACAATGATAATGTATTTTTTTTTGTTGTTGTTCAGGATGAAACTGTAATTTAGGAAAGAAAACAAAAAGGACAAGCAATGACTATTGCTTAGCGAGCCACCCAGAGCCCATCTGTTGGGAGGAATAAAGAGCCACAGTGCGTGTAGCTGATGCAATGAGAAAGGGGGTAGGAGGTGGAGGAAAGTGCTTGGGCTTTGGAGCACAACTCCCTACATCCTCCTTTATGTTCTTTTAAAATATATATATTGATTTTTTACAGAGAGGAAGGGAGAGAAATAGAGAGTTAGAAACATTGACCAGCTGCCTCCTGCACCCCCTGCCCCTACTGGGGATGTGCCGACAACCAAGATACATGACCTTGGCCGGAATCGAAATTGGGACCTTTCAGTCGCAGGCCGATGCTCTATCCACTGAGCCAAACCGGTTAGGGCTCTCCCTTATGTTCTTGAGCAAGATACTTAACCTCATAATCTATGATCTATACATTGGGAAGAATAATTGCTATCTAGTGAGGGTGTTTTAGAGATTAAGATGCCATAACATTTTCTGTAAAATCCTTAGCAAAGTGTTTGCATCACACTCCGTAAAATATTTCTTTCCAAAGCGATACAGGCCACTCTTATAATGAATAAGACATACTGGAAGCATTCGGAGGTCTCAAAACAGTGAGTGACTTGCTGCCTTTTGTTTCCTTAGTAAGTGCAGTGATGCTCCTGGCTAGCTTTGGGTTGGATGTAGTGGCAGCCACCGTGTGAAATAGGTTGAGGGGCTCAGTGTAGGGCAAGTGGCCTCATTTTCTTCATATGCCCCAAATTCTACCTGTTAAAGATTTAGTCCTCTGAGTTTTGAAGAAATTCCCCAAATTCCAGGTTCTCTATTGTAACCTGGTAGCTGGGAAGTGGGGAGAGTTATGGGGGGGGGGGTGAAATAGGTTAAGGAACAGTAGTACCTATATCCTACTCCAGGCATCTTTTATGCGTTTTCATTGTCCCGGAAACCCTGGAAACTTTTTCTGCTCATAGTTTATTAGGGATGAGAGCTGAGAGATGTTAGCCAAGTTTAGTGAAAGAGAGTGGATTGTGCGTCAGGAGGCTTCCTTAGTTATGTCATTATGTGACCCAGGGCTGGTGGCTTTATCTTTGAACTCTAGTTTCCCCTTCCTATAAAAAGATGGCTCAGAGGTTCAAAAGACCTTGACTTTTTCTACTTCTCTGGTTTGTGATGGTGACCTGGGTCCTACCTCTAGGAGAACCCGGGATGAGAGAGAGAGAAAGAACATCATAGCAAACCAGTCTCTTTCCAACAGGCTCAGGCCTTGTTGGTGCTAGTGCTTCTGAGTGTTAAGGATCTGTTAAGAAGGTACAGTGTTAAGTTACTGAGCCCTCACGCTATCCTCATAAATCAGCTTCCCTCTGTGCCATTAATTCCTCTAGAACTGTGTTGTCTAATATGATGGCCACCAGCTACATGTAGCTGCTCACATTAATGAGAATTAAATAAACTTAGAAATCCTGTGTCTCAGCCATACAGCCCCATTTCAAATGCTCAACAGCTACATGTGCTAGTGCTGCTGTGCTTGGTGAAGACACAGAATGTTTCCATCACCACAGAGAGTTCCACTGGAGAGTGTGCTCCAGGCTCTCTGCCTCTGAAACTGCATTCAGTGACTGGGTAGTCAGGTGAGCAGAGGTAATGCAATCCCAGGGGAAGTCTTCACGTTTTAATTACACTCAAGTGAACAAACCCATTGTTCCAAGTAAAAGAATGGTTGCTCAACATTCCGTTCTCATGGTTCTTAACCAGCCAGTAGACGTGGTTTTATGGAACGCCACCCCCTCACTGTGTACTGTGTAAGTGAGGAATGAATGTGGCCCTGTCTCCAGATAAGTAAATAAATAGAGAAGGGAAAAAAAGTGAATGGATGACTGGGCATGTTGGCACAGAAAAGATAGCTTGGCAGATTGTAGGAACCAGAAAATCTTTAGACTTTTTATTTTATTTATTTTTTAAAATGTATTTTAATTGTTTTCAGAGAGGAAGAGAGAGGGAGAAAGAGATAGAAACATCAGTGATGAGAGAGAATCATTGATTGGCTGCCTCCTGAACGTCCCCTATTGGGGATCAAGCCTGCAACTCAGGCATGTGCCCTTGACTGGAATCAACCCGGGGACCCTTCAGTCCGCAGGCCAACTCTCTATCCACTGAGCCAAACAGCGAGGGCTAGCCTTTTTTTTTTTTTATGTCCATGGAAAATTGCAGATAGTTTTAATAAAATGATTAGTTCAGAGTAAAATTCTCCCTGATTGATATGTTAATATTGACATTGCAACCAATGTGTCATTGAGCTCCAAATGAAAGTTTTTTTAAGATGGTTTGTCCTGTCTAGCTTTAAAAAGCATTTACCAACTGCCAAGCACAACTGTCTCATGTACTTTTTCTTATTTGAGGTTCATGCCACTCGCCTAACACAGGTCAGCTGTGCATCCATGGAGAGAGAGCTCAGGAAAGGCACTGAGGCACAGGCTCTGCAGGAGAGTGGGTCAGGTTTGAATCCCAGCTACTTACTAAGGCCAGGGCTTCAGACATTAACTTACTTTCCATTAGCTCTAGTTTCCCTGCCTGTATAATGGGGGACACGAAACGGAGCCAGATAAGGCAAATAAAGTGCTTAGTGCGATACCTGGCACTTAGACTGGAGATAAAGTGAGGAGGAGTCATCTTTGAATCCCCAGAGCAGTATCTCTGGTACGTCTTGGACACTCAGTTGAATAGACAGATGGATAGAGATGTGGGTCACATTCTCCTTAGTCTGCAGAACATTTCCTGGTAGTGTAGGTGGTCACCTAAGAGAAATGATTTGGGGGAATCCAAAAGCCTCTTACTCAACCCCAGATATCTTCCCACTGGTTTTGGCTGGTTTTGAAATTTAAGCATTGCTCATTCCATTCAGCTGAAGATCCCTGTTAAAAGCAAATACGGCTTTAGAGCAGGGTTCACTCCGCTATTGTGTGTCACAGCTCTGGCCTAGTGGCTGTGCCCCCCCTCTAGGGCAGTGCTGTGTAGTGGCAACAGCTCTGGCTTGGAAGCCAGAGGGTCTGGCTTCCAGACCTGGCTCTCACGTTACCCAGCGTGGGCATCACTTCTCTGGGCCAAAGGGCCATGGTTTCCCTATTAGTTAAAATGAGATTAGAGTAGAACTCCTGTAAATGGTTTGACTTGTGATTCTTTAAGTGGGATATTAAGCAGGTAAGTTTTTGAGGTGAGGCATGGGGCAGAGTTGGGGTTGGTGGGCCCCAGAAGGTGACATATAAAGATTACAGTCCATTGACCAAATACGGTCAAGGGGTGTCAGATATGAGGGCCCAAGGGACAAACCCTGAGGGTGAATAGGGATCTAGGATGCAGTTCGAGGACTGCTTTATAGTTTTTTTCTAAAGCCAACCTGACTTATAAATATCACATGGGAGTTTCACTGGGTATTAAGTATCAACAAAAGATGACCAACTCTGTGAGCCTGGAGTGAAGCCAGTTTACTGCTCTAGATGTGATCTTCAGCACCAAGTACCTACCCATAAGCAGTCAAGACTTGTGCATATTGTAGGGATCCAGCTGTGACTGGGAAACATGTGGTGCAACCATGGAGGGCCAGGAGGCTAGGGTCCGAGGGACACCAGCTGCACCCATGGCTTTTGGAAGGCTGAAGCTCTTTGTGACCATGAGTGAGACTCAGGGACCAGGAGTGAAGCTGACAATTATTGAGTGTCTTGCATGTGTCGGGCACCAAGGTGGACGTTTTACACACATTATCACATGTAAATCTGAGTGCAGCTCCATGATGTAGACTCCATTGTCTTCATGGCACAAGCGAGGAGAGCATAATATCTTCGGATGGCTAGACACATACTTTTTTTTCAAGTACGTCACTCCACTTCCAGGATATTCTGCAGATATTACTTGCTGTTATTGTTCAGTGTTCTTTGCCTACGGGCATCGTGGATGGAATTATTGTTCTCACATTATTGCTATTTTCAGGCATTTTTTGTACAAAGAAATAATCACCACCAGTGACCCCACAGTCATCACTCTGAGAGGCAACATTTGAAGTCATTAGTTGTGCATTTCAGCTGTCAGGGTTTCAATGTGAGCTTTTGTTGGATCTTTTTTCCTTTTGCACTCGGTCGATTAGGAGTTCTAGTTTTGTGTTCCTTCCCCACTTTAGGAACTCATGTTTAGGTCTTACTAAGACTCATTTCTAGTGTTTTAAAAGGTTAACAAAAAAAGCTGGAAGCCCTCTATGTTTTTTAGTAAGATGTTTCAAGGAAGAGGACTGAGTGCATCAGTTTATTGAGCTAGACATATCTGTTGATTGAGTAGACACTGCAAATATGTTTTGGGAGCCTATTCAATGTTCTGTAATAAGCGGTGCATTTATCAAGGCTGGGCACACTGGAGGGGTCCCTGCAGGGATGGAGTTTGCTGGGAAGTTCCTGTTAAGAGAGAGAATTAGCCAGTGCTCACGTTTCACACATGGATCCCTGAACTGGGGATGGAGGGAGATGCTGCTGAGAGTCTGTGAGTTGCCCTTGCTGAGGATCAATGTCAGGCAATCACTCCACCTGCATGTGATAATCACATTTATCTGTCCAGTGATCTTGCCATGAAAAGGAGGTAGGCTCTGTCCTCATTTTAAGATAAGGGCAGTGATATGTGCCTATTCCAAGAACATGTATTATTTAACAATTTGGGGCTTCCACAATTGGGTAGACGGAAGACAGATGTTCTTGAAACGTGGTGTTTCAGTTTTTACCATTATTTGTCCTTTGTGTGTTTAGGTTTTTCATTATGAACTATGTCACATATTCAGGAGTTTATATCATGTGGTGTAAAGCCTATAATGAAATAAATCCCTGTCAACCCACACTCACTTAAGGGATATGCACCCTTCCCATTTGCATTCTTCTCCTCTGAACCAGTGTGAAATGTGTGTTTATCATGTCCTTCTTTTTCTTGACAGTTTTACTGCCTATGATGGTCTGTTAAATAAATTTTCTCTATTAAAATATGGCTTTTGTGTAATAAAGCCCTGTGTATGCGATAACAGTTTTCCTGTTTACAAAGACTGGTTCTATTTTAAAATAGCTCAGAAGGCCTTTGTCTCAAGTGCTATGTTTTGATGTTTCTCTGATACACAATTAAATTAAAAAATTTGTGCATTAAGCAATCTTTACCTCTCTACCCCAGCACCACATAACCCTCACTTTTAGTTCTATATATTAGTATATTTTATAGTAGGATGTTAGGACAAGGAATTTATATGTTATTACATACATTTGTGGTTTGTTAAGAATTTACATTAAATGTTGGTGGAAAACTAATGAACAATGTCTTAACTCATTCATTTCTGCTTTCTCTTGTATAATCTAGAGTGAGTGAGGCAGTGGTCACTGTGACATAATATAGTCATGAAAAAATATGAGAGAGTCTGGTCTTCCTTGTTATTTTCTAGGTCCAAAGGTAACATAAGCTCCATATACTGATATAAACTTAGCAGCAGCTTCTAACACGACTTGAAGAATTGCATACCTTCCTTTAACTAACATAGCCCTTAGGAAACTGTAAGGCAAAGAGTTGAAAGGAAATCAGGCATCTGGTAGAATCACTGTGAGATTTCAGGCGCCAGACTTAGAATATGGGTGGTAGCAAAGGGAAGCCAAAGCCACAGAACTACCTGGGGAGCCCTCAGTGCTGCTCCTGCTGAATACCACTCGGCGGCTTGCATGCCCACTGCTGGTGTTGTCCTTGGATGCTGCTGCTGCATGATACTGATGTTGTTGACCTGGCAACTGACTGTTGCTACTATGGTCACCAGACTGAAGGCTCCCTGTTCTCTGAGTCACTGGCCCCTGACTTGAAGTCTCAGGGTAGGTGGTCTCTTAGCTCAGGGCTTGCTCACAATTTGTGTCATAGTTGCCAGAGTAGCTGGAAAAGCAAGAATCTGTCATTTTTTACTGCTATAATGGAAATGGCTTTGTTTCCCAGGAAGACCCATATAGTGGGAAATTCACAAATATAGAAAGGGGGTTCAGGTGTTGGAACACCACAGTTTGATCGTACGTAGTATACTCATTTTATCCAAGGGCGTTTTTTGAGCCTTTAATTTTCCTTCTTGCTACATCATTTTTTTCTTTTATGCCATTTATTAATCTATATTTCAAGTAGCAGAAGAAAAGATGAAGAGATAACATTCAAAATGGTTTTACTTTATAGTTTTCTTGAGGTTTCTGTAAGCAGTATCCAGAGGTAATATTGCACTGACCTCACCCTAAATCTTGACCTCTTTCACCCCCACCCCAAGAACTTGGAAATGGAAGACCTACTTTCTGAGAATGTAGCTATTAAATAGGCCTAGAATGGATCAGATTGAAGGAAATAAAAAGCCTTTATTTTAATTAAGTTTGTATAAATAATCAAATTTAAAAATTTTAGGGACATGAGATTTCCATTTTGGGATGTCCAACTCATTGTGATTTGGAGATAGATGTGTAAACATGTGGAAGTAGGGGTTGGTGATTACGAACAGGGTGTTGGAGTTGGACAAACATGGGTGCAAATCCTTGTTCAGCATGTGACCTTGGGGACATTTCTTCATTCTCTGGGTCTATTCCTCATTTGAAAAAAAGGCAGTGATAATTCATCCCTCTCAGGGTTGGTATGGGGATTAAATAAAATAAAATCATATGTGTAAAACCTATAATAAGCATTCAATAAATAATAGCTAATCATTTCTAATTCTGATCTAGGAGAATATAGGAAAAGCTGGTTCTCTCAACATGAAAAGAGGTTGCTTTTGGAGGAATTCCTCCTCTTAAGAGATGTTCAAGTGGAGGTCAGTTGACATAATGCAAGGGGTATTATACAGGGGACTAGGTATGGTGGACTAAGGGGCTTGCCAGGTGAACCACAGCAGTTAATTTTATGGGACAGTAACTCTCTTGAGAATTCAGACAGAGTTAATCCTCTGAGCTGGGCTGCTCCTGCACTGGATGGCAAAATACCATCCATTCAGGTAGTGTTGATGAAAGTCAACACCCATCTGGAAACCAGCTGATCAGGCCAAGGTGGGAATTGGTTGATCTGTCCAGATAGTAACAGGCCCATAAATGTGGCAGTCACCTTCACCTCTAATACTGCAACTCTGACCACTTTCCCTGACTTGATCTAGGCAATATCTTGATTGATTTCCTCAATGATGGTGACACCCCTCTGGCATCTGCAAAGCAGCCTCACAGATAGGAGGCCTTCCCAGCTGGGCACTGGTGGCAGATTCTCGTGGTAACTGTGGACTGGGTTTCAGTTCTCACTTGCCGCTTCCAGCTGGGTACCTTGTGCAGTAAACAATCTGTTCAACTCCATACTGTGGCCCTGGCAGTGGTCATGAGCACGCCTGATGAATATGATATTAGGAAGGGCGCTCAACTACTCTTTGAATGGGTACCCAAGTAGGGTAAAGGGATGCTGAGTCAGAAGGTGGGAGGGTTCTGAAGAGGAGTTTTGTTTGTTTGCTCACCCTTCTCCCCAATCTTGATACCCTGTATTAACAGGACACAGTGCAGATCATGTACTATGCTTTGCAGACTTGAAAGGAAGAGAAAGAAGAGGCACAATCTTTGCTGTTGCGATGTAATGTAACTCAGCACTTCCATTCCCCATCCTTTATGCCTCACTACTTATTTTACTTTTAGTTCTCCCTTTTTAAATTGAGAGGCAAAACCAAATTGCACGATAATGGAAATTTATTTTGTGGTCTTTGATTACATTCCTCTTTCAAGCCTCAATATTTCATGATGTGCATATTAATATTCTTTGTAGGAAAAGTTCTTAATTTGAAAATGTTGCAGTTAGCCTTTTATCAGGAGCTATGTACTGTTAAAATTAATAGATCTAATTATGAGCCATTGTGGTGGAGTGAGCCATCTTAAGTAAGAGAAGCCAGGTTTCCAAAAATTAAGAAATACCTTACATTTTTAAAGTGCTTCGGATTAATCAGCCATCTGTGGATGACTGATTTCCAACAAGTTATTGCAGCTTTCTACTGGTACAGCTATTCTTGTAACTGAAGTGGGGATCTGCGTGGATCTTACCATCACCTCTTTGCTTGAACAGCATTTGATTTTGAAGAATTCCACTGCACTGGTACATTGAGATGGGACACAAGGAAAGGGCTTGGGATTTAGCCAGTTGAAGAAAGTCTGGGTTCTTGTGGGTCACGTTAGGAGTGTTAGTATAACCTTGAACAACATTGTGTTTTAGAACTGCCCTGAAGGAGGAGGTGCAGAGAGTTATTATTTCTCTGCAAGAATTCTTTGGTTTGGTGGATTGGTTTTTGCTTTCAACAAAATGTTTGCCTCAAAGCAATGTGTAGAAAACCCGAGGTCAGTGGATAGTCATTAAGACTCATGGGCTCTGCCAAAGTAATGTACTTGGCGCTGCTCCATCTGCAAAGAAAGGTCTTAAACATGTGTAAATAGGTGACACAACTTAGGAATTTGTAATTTTGTAGATGGAAGCATTTACTTGGTTTGGCTTAGTGATTGCCTGAGTTTGTTAGGGAAAAGTTAGGGGATCATATATTTGCACTGATGTAAATAAGATAGAATAAACGTTTAGATGATAAAACTTATCCTACCTTTTGTTGATTAGAATTCAAGTTCACTCTTAAAACTGCAGAAAATAAGAGGTTAGATGAGTTGAAAATACACAAGGATTTAGAAAATTTAAGTGAATCTGTAGATAAAAGCACCAACCTGTTTTGGGAAATGAGTTTCCTGTTCAATCTCCAAAGAATTCCATCTTTTAAATAAAAACACACTTGCTAAATTGATTTTAAAATAAATTAACAATGAACATTATTTTACCAATTTCAGTGATAAAAACCCAAGGTATGGTGAAAAAAATGTGAAAAACGAGGAAAGAGCTGTCGCTGTAACTTAAAATACAATATGGACAAAATGAGCTAACAAGCAAAATAAAAATAGACTCATAGATAGAGAATGGGCTAATAGCTGTTGGGAGGTGGTGGCTGGAGCCTGGGTTGTGGAGATATTGAGCAAAAAGGTAAAAAAATGAGAGAGAAAAAACTCATGGACATGGACAATAGACAACAATGTGATGATTGCCTGGTTGGGGGCTGGGGGGGAGTAGGGGGGGAAGTGAAGGAGGGTAAGGGTGGATAAATGGTGATAGACAAGAGACTTGACTTGGGGTGATGAACATACATTATAGTGTACAGGTGATGTGTTATGGAACTGTACACTTGAAATGTATAATTTTGTTAACCAGCGTTACCTCAATAAATTCAATAAAAAGGAAATATATATTGTTCTCTCCTTTTTTCCTATTTATTTTTGAAATCAGTTCACTAAACAATCTTATGATAGGAAACATTGGCATTCATGCCAAAACATTGTGTGTGTGTGTGTGTGTGTGTGCACGCGCATGCGTGCATCTTTGGAGGATTCATATTAAAATTATGGGAACTATCCTACTTGACAAAGGTGGATTTTGCTGAAATAATTTGGGGAAATAGATTTGAATAAATGTAAATAAGGTTAATAAAAATCTAGATAATTGAAACATATTTCATCTTTTGCTGATTAAATTTCTAGTTAGCTCTTAAATTGCAATAAATAAGAGGTTATATTAGTTGAAAATATCTATAGACTTAGAAAACCTGGCAAATTTGTAGATAATAACCCTTTCAGGGAAACATTTAAGGGATTCTTTTTTCCCCCCAGTCTACGAATTAGTTCCCTAACAGAGTTATATGAACCTTTTACTGTGAAATGATCTTTTTTTCACACCACAATTTATGGTTAGTTGGTAAAGGAAAATGTAGTATCTACTCATGACAGTATGAGTTTCTAACTTGCCCTGGCCATCTCAGTGTTTAGTGAGTGCCCAAAGTGGGGATAGTCTGAAATGCTGCCTGTGGTGTTAGGTTTGGGTAAATCCAGAGACATTTGCTGTGATTTGGCAAAATGATTATCGTGGAATTAACTGTTGAGTTGAAATTTTCTGATGCCAGCAAAAATTCACATTGCCAAATTCTCTTTCCCTTTGTCTCCTAAATTCAAAGGTATTTTAATGGAAAGTCAATAAAACATCTTATCCCTTTAACTTCTTGATCCAATTAGCAGTGTTTTCTAATTGTAGTGTGCTAGTCACAGGGTCTTTTTTCTTAAGTCTTCCAGCTTTAAAGGGAAAACAAATGGAATTGATCCCCCTAAGTATTGGGCACAGATGTGCAATGCTCAAAGCTTCTCAGCTAAGAAAAGACTTTCTCCCAGTTTGGCAAATCAGGCAGTGTGGCACATCAAGGGCCCAGCTTCCACTGTCTTCCTATGAAGTTGTTCCAATGTGTGAAGCATCCACCCTGTGGAGGTTTAAATTGGTTGTAGCTTGCACCCAAAAAAGTAGGTTCTGATATTTGTATAAGCCCTTGATTTATTGGAACAAATCTGATATTATTCACTGCCCCTGTGATAAGAACCCTCCTTCAGTCGAGGCCAAGGAGAGGCCAGGAGGTTCACAGTCAGATCTTTGTCCACTAAAAGCACTTCTCAGCTCTATGAAATCCTCCTTATATTTATAAAAGCAATAGTTATAAGTAGTTTCGGCGAAGTACCAGTTAAACATGTTGCAGTTTAACTGGGAAATTATAAACTGTTGTTGTTTCATCCCACTAAATTTGTAGTAATTTGCTACAGCAGGAGTAGGAAACTAATACAGAGAGGGTGGCTGTGAGGGTCAGACCTACAGCTCTGCCTCCAGAGCACATAGTGTGACTAGGAACCCTTTGCAACCACCGTGTGGGGGCAGTTACAGACAGGATCAGGATTTCATGAAATTATTTATTATTAAATATGTCTTGCATATCTACTTGATGCCAGGTGCTATTCTAGGCCCAACAATGAATAAGAATAAAGAAATCCTGTCTTCACAAAGCTATCATTGTAGAAGGGAAGATAGGCGATAAGTAGGATAAATAGGCAAAATTAAGGGAATTATATGGAGAGAAGGGTGATAGCAATGGTGTTAGTGGTGTGTGTGTGCACACACACGCAGTGGTTTGTAAATTTTAGATGGAATTTCCAGGGCAGGTTCGCTGAGAAGGTGATATATAAATAAAGACTTGAAGACTTATGTTGGGAAGGAGGAGGCATGCCAGGTGCTTTCTGAGAAAAGATCGTTCATAGCAAAGAGAAAGCAAAAGCTTTGAGGACAGTGGGTTCCTGGCATGCTGGTGGATGGGAAGACTGGGTACACGAGAATACAGGTAAAACTGGCAGGGTGCCTGGTTGATCTTTGAACAGTGGCTTATAGTCCCCTTAGGCCTAGAGTTGGAACATTTTCTCCTCAGCTGGTATTTAAAAAAATATATTTTATTGATTATTTACAGAGAGGAAGGAAGAGGGATAGAGAATTAGAAACATCCATTAGCTGCCTCCTCCATACCCCCTACTGGGGATGTGCCTGCAATCAAGGGCAATGTACATGCCCTTGACCAGAATCGAACCTGGGACCCTTCATTCTGCAGGCCGACGCTCTATCCACTGAGCCAAACCAGTTAGGGCTCAGCTGGTATTTTTTAAAATATTATTTCTGCTGCAGAGAAAAAGCAGACCATTTCCAAAGGCTTACTTGAGGGAGCCTGAAGCAGAGAGTATCAAAGAATTTTTCCACACTGATAATCCAATTTTATGGATCAGTCATTTGAATTAATAAAAAGAATGGGGAAAGTGATGCAAATAATGTAAGTACTGGTTGGCATTTCCTTGGAAATTTGAATAAATTTTATTTATCAAAGGGTAGTATGGTTGGTTAGTGACTGGAAATAGGCAGAATTGAGAATGCTTAGAGCCCAACCAGCCGTCTACAGAGTGATGTTGGGAAAGGTCAATCTCTTTTTCTCTCTCCACATTGCTCATATCCAATATAAATCCCTCAGAATAGCTTTCATTCCTCTGTCTTTAGGCAGAACCTACAGTCAATATTCCCTTAAAGCTACTAACTTTATTTTTCTTTTTTTAAAATTTATCTTTATTGTTCAGATTATTACAGTTGTTCCTCTTTTTCCCCCCATAGCTCCCCTCCTCCCAGTTCCCACTCCACCTTCTGTCCTTGCCCACCCCCCCACTGTCCTCATCCATAGGTGTACGATTATTGTCCATTCTCTTCACGCACCCCCAACACCGTTAACTCCCGAAAATTGTCAGTCCACTCCCTTTCTATGCCTCTGATTCTATTCTGTTCACCAGTTTATTCTGTTCATCAGATTTTTTATTCACTTGATTCTTAGATTCACTTGTTGATAGATATGTATTTGTTGTTCATATTTTTACTTTCCTTTTTCTTCTTCCTCTTCTCAAAGGATGCCTTTCAGCATTTCATATAATACTGGTTGGGTGGTGATGAACTCTTTTAGCTTTTTCTTGTCTGTGAAGCTTTTTATCCGACCTTCAATTCTGAATGATAGCTTTGCTGGGTAAAGTAATTTTGACTGTAGGTTCTTGCTATTCATCACTTTGAATATTTCTTGCCACTCCCTTCTGGCCTGCAAAGTTTCTGTTGAGAAATCAGCTGACAGTCGTATGGGTGCTCCCTTGTAGGTAACAAGCTGCTTTTCTCTTGCAGCTTTTAAGACTCTCTCCTTGTCTTTTGCTCTTGGCATTTTAATTATGATGTTCTTGGTGTGGTCCTCCTTCGATTCCTTTTGTTTGGGGTTCTCTGCACTTCCTGGACTTGTAAGTCTATTTCTTTCACCAGGTAGGGGAAGTTTTCTGTCATTATTTCTTCAAATAGGTTTTCATTATCTTGCTCTCTCTCTTCTTCTGGCACCCGTATAATTCTGATGTTGGTACACTTGAAGTTGTCCCAGAGACTCCTTACACTGTCTTCATACTTTTTGATCCTTTTTCTTTTTTCTTTTTGCTTGTCCCGCTGGGTGGGTTTTGCTTCTTCAAATTTCATATCTTTGACTTGATTCTTGCGATCCTCTCGTCTGCTGTTGGATCTCTGTATATTATTCTTTATTTCAGTCAGTGTATGCTTAATTTCTAGCTGGTCCTTTATCATATCCTTGAGGGTCTCATTAGATTTATTGAGGGTCTCACTAAATTTATTGGCAGTCTCTAGAAAATTCTTGAAAAACCTAATAACCGTGGTTTTGAACTCTATATCCTGTCATTTTCTTTCCTCCATTTCTGTCATTTGTGATCTGTTTCTTTGTCTCTGCATTTTGGCTGCTTCCCTTTCTGAGTTAGGTGATCACTGAGAGGAATTAACCTCTAAGCCACTTGGTTATGAGAGTCAGCGGTGTCTGCAGTGGGAGAACTTCTGTGCTGGAGACACCCTTATGGGGCAAGGGTTGTTTCGGGGAGTCTGCAGGGCAGGGCGAAGTAAATAGCTATGGCCACTTCTCAACCCTGCACTAAGAGACACTGGGTCTCTGTGCCCCACGGTAATTGCTGCAAGCAACGCTGAGGGAAACTCACTTTGGATTTCCTCCCAGACCCAGTCCCCCTTCTCCAGGTGTGCGTCTGGGTCTTCAGAAACTCGCCTGGAACTGGAGTTCAGAGCCGCTGGGAGCTTGTGGTTCCCTCCAGTTCGAAAAAGAACCACGTCCTCCGGCACCAGCCCTCTCCCTGAGCCCCGTGCACATGCCTCCATACCTCTGTACTTTGCTTCCGCCACTTCTCTGAGTCTCAGTTTCTTTCTAGTTGTAGAATTTTCACTCAGCCAGCCTTCCTGTGGGTGTGAGTGGTGTCCATGTTTTCTTTTCGTGGTTATTCTGAAATAATTGTGCATGACTGCATTTACGGTGTTCACCTTATGCCGCCATCTTGCTGTCTTCAAAGCTACTAACTTTTGAGGTAACTTGTTATACATGGCTAATTGCAACAAGGTACATTCTAGGTGAGAGGAAGGAGAGGTGTCAGGTCTCATACATAATTGAGATGCTTTGTTTTTCAAGTATATATAATATAAATCATGTGATCAAGATAATTCTTAACCATTTGGAGTTATTGACCCTCTCTCTATAAAAATGTACATATGTCAACCTTTTGAATATAGTTGTAGAGGTCTCAGGATCTCCCATGTTCACCTGTGGGCATATAGACCCCAGGGTGAGAACACCTGTGAATAGACTCTCTCCCCACCGCATTTGCAACATAGAAAGGTGTATTTGCATAAGCTTAGGGAACCATGAGGAAAGGACACTAGACTTTCTATTATTAGTCTTGTGTTTTATTCCAGCCATCTCATAGGCTTATTGCTTGTTGATCATGGCTAAAGCACACAACCTCATGATATTACAATTTCTTGGATGGTAAAATATGAGTGAAATCCTGTCCTTCTTTTCCTTGAAGGAATGTTCTGATTAAACAAACAAACAAACAAACAAACAAACCAAAAATGGAAGTGACGATGCTTAGAAAATTTATAACTTGACCCTTACAGGTACTCAACGAATACCTGTCGAATTCCTTGTTACCTGTTGTTATCCATTGTGCATTGCTTGATAAGGTAGTTCAAACCTTAAAGGGCAAGGCTTTGCCCATAAAACAACTATGTGAAATGGATCCCTGGGCAAGAGTGCCAGGGAGCATAGGAATGGAAAGGGGAGTTCAGTGCAGTGCCCCCCCCCCCCCGCCCCCTGCTTCCCCGCCTGTGTTACTTTCACTCTGTTATCCTTATTTTTCAGTCAGTGGAGAGAAACTAGGAGGAACAGTAGCCTGCAAAGATTGGTCTCAGTTACACCAAAGCAAACCCCGCTCACCAGCACAAGACATTAGAAGCAATAGACACAAAAATCTCATAAAAAATAAAAACACACAGACACTGGCTTCAGCATTGGCGTCACTGAGTACAAAGTCTATTTACATTTGTTCTTATGAGGTCAGCAAAACATTTTGAATAGCAACTCCTTGGCTGCCTGCAGTGGGTCTGAAAATATGAAATAAAGCATAAACAGCAGACTTGACTTATGAGCAGGGCGTTCCAAGATTCCTTCTTTGCTTTCTGTTATAACAGACTGCATTGTTACTGTATTTGTAGATTTCTGTCCTCTCAGATTAAAGACTCCTGTGTTGCTTAGAGCAAAACCCAAAACACAGGTGATAGAAGGCAACACCCGATGTTAAAACCTTCAGTGAGGAAGGTCCACTATGGTTGTTTTCCTTCCCATTAGGAACCTGTAAGGAAAAATGGGGAGAGGTAGGGGAGTGAAAGCCCCAATACGCCCATGGATCAAATACAGTTTAGTTTCCACCAGACATGGTGACAGTGATCAATGCATCGCAAAATCTCAAACACCCGTTGCCCAGCACAAACTGTGTCCCAGGATCCCAGTTCAAAGATATCCACAATATGCTTGATTTTCACATCAATGTAAGTAGTCAATGTTGGCTGAACTAAATGGCCTTTATAAAAAGTCCATCACCTCTTTGTCCTTTTTGTCCTCTAGTGTCTCAAAAAAAAAAAAAAAAAAAAAAAAGCCCCAGAATCTGAATGCAATCTTTAGTAATATTTGGATACATTTGCATATAAATACGTTGCTTATAATAAATCCTGTGAAAGTTGAGGGGCAGGATGACACCCACCCCACGCCCTGGCTCTCTTGCTCTTAAAGCACTGAGGCTGGCAGAAACCCCTGCAGGGACAGCTCAGCTGGGGGACAGATGCAGGTGACTGGAGGAGCCTAGGAAACAGGTCTCAGGAAGGCAATTGCATCATTCATTTCTTCTGTCTGGGGTATCTAAGTGGGTTCAGTGTCAGGCATAGGAAAGAGCCTGTGTGTGAGAAGTTGAAAGGTGGTCACAAAATACCCAGAGGGAATAAGAAGAGAATTTATTCTCAGGGGCTCCCTGTTAATGTCTTTTAAGTATTAGATTCCTTTTAAGGAAATGAATGCTAATAAAGAGGCACATAGCTAAAGAAGCTGAGGTAGAGTGAACCCAATAGATTTGTAGCCCATATATAAGGGAAAATATCCTATTAGTATTTTTTTAAAGAAAGGCATGCATTAAAGGGAGAATTGCTCTTTCCTCCCCTGGTTTTTCCTTCAGTCTAGGCTTTGTTTGCCATAATAATTGCAAATGTATATTATTTATTCTGTAGATAAACCTTTCAGGAACAAATTGTGGCTTTTTTTCAGTTGTTTTTTTGCATTGGGCTTGGTGCAGATAAACATAAATCAAGCACCGTCCTGGCCTGTCAGACGTTCAGACTCCGGCAGGCTGGTCTCGCCACATGGACAGGTAACTACTGTGCAGTTTGATAAGTGAGACAGATACCAGGTGGCACAGGTGCAAGTGCTCAACTTGGGTGCAAATAATTGAGGGAAGGCTTGAGACCTTGAGCTGTATCTTATCAAAAAGCTGGGTATTTCATGTGGATGGGGATGGGGTTGGGAGGTAGAGGTACATATTCCTAGAAGGGGGAATAGTAGTAAGTGTATTGGGTGGCAAAAGCACTATGTGTACTTGGAACCACTGGTAGGTTGGCAAGACTAGAGCACATGAGTGTCATGCCAGGAAGCCTGGGAAATGGTGAGAGAAGAAAGCAGGGGACGGATCAGGGAATGTCTCAGGCTGTGGAGTGGCACTTGGATTTTATTTACGCCTCTCGAAGCCCTGGGAGGATTTTGTGGCAGGTGGTAATGGTGATCCTGTTGTATCCCCTCAGCAGTCACTGTTCCCATACAAGCCAAACACTGAGTCCCAGTCGACTGGAAGTTTGTAAGACGACAAGGAGGTGAGCTCGAAGTACCAGGAGTTAGCACCCTTGGGAGCAACTCTGAAACATAATGGTGGATAAATGTCTTAGCTTCTTCGCTCTTGGGTGGCACAAATCTGCGGCATGTCCCAGGGGATTGAATCCCAGTTGCTCACAGCAGTTACTTGAACGTTAACACACTAGGACTGACTTCCTTCCCATCTCTGCCATTCTTTCATTCCCTCCGCATTTACTTCCTGGAGTCATTTCCCAAATAACTATTTGCACTTGAATTCACAGCTCAGAGTGCACTTCTGGAGGAACCCAACCTAAGACAGATTTCTATATGGGGAGAGACATGATGATGATGAAGGGGGACTCTAGATGGTTTTCAGAGAAATAGAAGTGAGAGGGAAAGACACAAGAGTGATATAGAAAATATAGTTCATAGAAATGACAGCCTAGCTGCATGTGTCCTGGGAGGGAGGGCAGGAGTCTCTGGTGACTCAAGGTTTAGGCTTGTTGACTGGGGAAATCCCTGGAGTAAGATAAGAATACAGGATGGAGGCTACAGGTGAAATAGAAGGGATTTGGATTTGATTATGTTGATGTTGAGGTGTTGACCCAAACATTGTGGAGCTTAGGAAAGAGAACAGCTTGGAGATCCCAGTTTGAAGGCTAGGTGTCAACCTTGGGGTAACAGTGGAAACTGGGTATGAGCGTAGCCACTCAAGCTAAGTGGGGAGAACCTAGCAAGAACAGGACTCTAGGAGTCTCAACCTTTAAAAAGCAAATTTATGAGGAGGAACCGGCAAAAAGGAAGGAGTGAAAGACCAGGCAAAAGCCAAGGGAGTGACATCATAGGAGCCAAGACAGGGAAACTGTCGGGAGAGGGAGAAAACAACGGAGAGGTAGGACGCAACATTTGCATTGGATCTGGAAACGGGGCAGTCACTGGTGTCTTTGGGAAGTTCGTATTGATTTGGATCAATCAGAGAGGCAGAATAGTTTTTCCTCCCTTAAGAATATGCTTTTATTACTCAAAAAATAGTCTCAAGAATTGCTGAAGAGAGATTGCTTTAATCAATAGATAAGACTGATTTCTAATTATAGATAAACATGATTTCAGTTAGTTTACTAAAGAATGCTGCCCTCTCTTTAGATGATTTATGTGAAATAGAATACTTACAAAGCTACTAATTGGATAAGGATTTTCTTTCTAATCCAGTTATTTTTTTTTCTTTTAAGTTGATCCTACTTCTGTTTTAATTATCTCAGCTTTCAATTTCATGTTGCCTAAAGAGCAAGGTTTAATCCTATAGTTGGAGCCTTTTTAGATTTTGAATAGCAATTCTACTTGCAGCATCCTATTTAGTTATTCATGGCTAAGAATTTAATCTCTAGAGTTAGACTGCTTGGCTAACTTATGGTGTCTCCCACACTTCTTGGGGAGGTAATTTACTTCTTGATGCCTCAGTTTCCTCATCTCCAAAATGGAGACAATAATACGTCAGAGGATTCTTCTCAGTAACAAATGAGTTAGTTAATTTATGTAATTAACTTAGAACTATGTATGGTACAAACTAAATGCTTACTGCCTTTTAGGATTAGAAGTACTATCAGTATTTTGAAAAATTATTAATTTTTATTATTAAAAAGTGGGAGACAAGCTGGTATACAGGAATAATGTTTGGCCTAGAAAACACAAGACTAGGGGTCTGCTTGCAGTTCTCCTGTCAGCTTTGTGGGCTTAGCAAGTCCACTCATGTCTTTGAGCTCACATATTTTTTAATTTGTAAAACATGGGGACTGGAATAGAAAATCTTTGCCAGTCTTGGTTTTAATATTCTGGAAGCCTACCTTTTGCTTGGGAGCAGCTGATTTACACAGCAGTACCAACTATAGTGTGTATTTCCCTGAGGGAACGGATAATGGGCAAAAGGGGAAATTGGAAAATATTTTCACTGGGCAGATGTTCTCTGGAAAGTACAACAAATGTTGTGGTTTATTTTCACATTTGTTTCTTACGTTATATTCACATAGATTTTTATTTTTGAGTGTACTTATCATTGGAATGAATCCAATTATCCCCCCCT
>PVJC01013498.1:0-37791 GCA_004026665.1 Murina feae | reverse complement strand
ATCAATTGTTATTGCCTTATTCAGGTTTTTTGATTCTTCCTGATTTCATTTTGAAGATTTTATTTTTCTAGGAATTCATTTTATCCACATTGTCCAGCTTGTTGGCATATAGATGTTCATAGTATTTTCTTACAATCCTTTGTATTTCTGTGGTGGCAGTTATTATTTCACCACTTTTGTTTCTGCTTTTATTTATTTGGTTCCTCTTTGTTTTGTAATGAATCTGGATAAAGGTTCATTAATCTGTTTACCTTTTTAAAGAGCCAGCTCTTCGTTTCATTGATCTTTTGTATTTTTTTTTAGTGTCTATATATATTATTTCTGCTCTAATCTTTATTATTATCTTTCTTCTACTTACTCTGGTCTTTTCTTGTTGTTCTTTTTCTAACTCTTTAAGTTGTAGGGTCAAATAGTTTATTTTTTGTGGTAGGTTTGTAGTGCTATGAACTTTTCTATCAAGACTGTTTTTGCTGTGTCTCAGAGATTTTGGGTTGCTGTGTATTCATTTTCATTTGTCTCCAGGAAGTTTTTTATTTCTTTCTTGACTACATTGGTAAATCACTCACTGTTTAATAACATGCTATCTAGCCTCCATGTGCTTGAATGATTTGAGTGTTTTTACATTGTAGTTGATTTCTAATTTCATTCCATTGTGATATGAGAAGATCCTTGATATGATTTCAGTCTTCTTGAACTTGTAGAGAAGTTGTCTATCTTTGTGGTCTTTCCTTGAAAATGACCCATGTGCACTTGAGAAGAATGTATATTCTGTCACTTTGCAGTGAAATCCTATATAATAAAAGTCTAAGTGTCCAGTCACCTGGTCATCCATTCAACCAATCAAAGCATAACATGCTAATGATATTCTAAGGCTGCTATGATATGCACTGACCACCAGGGGGCAAACACTTCAACCACTAGATTAGCTATATGCTCGAGTCTGGCTGATCAGGACTGAGCAAGACAGGCTGGACATGCCCTGGAGCCCTCCCACAGTCCCTCCCTGGCTAACCAACCTCCTGTATCCCTTCCTGGCCCTAATCATGCACCAGAGGGGTCCCTCAGCCTGGCCTGTGGCCTCTCACAATATGGGACCCCTCAGAGGATGTCAGAGAGCCAGTTTCAGCCCCATCCCACAGGCCAGGCCAAGGGACCCCACTGGTGCATGAATTCATGCACCGGGCCTCTAGTTTTCTATACCATAAATGTCAATTAAATCCATCTGATCCAGTATGTTATTTAGAGTCACTGTTTCCTTATTAAATTTTTATCTAGAAGATCTATCCAGTAAAGTCATCAGGGTGTTAAAACACCCTGAGCACATTTCACCAACATCTGTAACTACATTGTGCCCATGATTTGCCAACACTCTGCATAGAACATCTGCTTTCTGGATAAATAGTACAATTGATCTTTATACTCTTATAATAGAACACACACCCCTATATTAAATATAAAGCTCAGTGGATGAAACCACATATTAATGATTTCTAATTTCAACTGATGACACAATGCCAGACACCCATGTTTTTATTTTGCTTTTCCTTAAAATTTGCTTAACTCACTTTCCTTAGACTCTGTTGCAATTCCAAAAGCAAAGTGCTGCTTTCAACTATTAAATCCAGTCTCTACTTCTTTTGATCTTAGAGGTTATTTGCATGATTATGCATCAAGAAAATTGAGGCCATTAAAAAATATGAACTGCAGGAATCCAACCATCACCATATTATTTACTTTTGTTCTTTACCTCCTATTTGTCCAAGGTGTTTTTCTTCCTCTATAAGATCATAGTATATTTACTCATTATTCCATCCAATTACGTTTTCTTTGGATTCTTGTTTTATTAGATATTCCTTGCCTCTCCTATAATTTTTAATAAACTTTTATTTTTGAATAAATTTAGATTTACTGAAAAATTATGAAGCTAGTACAGAGAGTTCCTATATACCACACAAGTTTCTTCCATTTTAATATTTTACATTAGTATGGCACATTTGTCACATTTAATGAAGCAATATTGATATATTACATTACTTAAAATCCATAGTTTATTCAGATTCCTAGGTTTTATTTTTTAAAAAATATAATTTTATTGGTTTTTACAGGGAGGAAGGGAGAGAAATAGAGACTTAGAAACATCAATGAGAGAGAAACATCTATCTGCGGTCTCCTGCACACCCCCAACTGGGGATCAAGCTTGCAACCAAGGTACATGCCCTTGACCAGAGACAAACCCACGACCCTTCAGTCACTGGAGGGTCCTGGGGGCCAAACTCTATCCACAGAGCCAAACCAGTTAGGACAGATTTCCTAGGTTTTAAATGTTACATTCTTTTTTGTCCCACAGTTCCATTCAAGACACCACAGAACATTTGGTCATTTCTTCAGGGCCTTCTCTGGTTGTGATAGGTTCTTATGCTTTCTCAATATTGTGGGGTTTTTTGAGACTTTGTTACCATCTGTAACTATAAGGTATTCTAGCCTCATCTTGTGTACTTAATGGTAGGTTTTTTGTAGATGTCATTTTCAAACTGGGAAACTTCCACCTTATTCCTAGTTTGCTGAGTTTTTAATTATGAATGTGTTACCTGTTATCAAGTACTTTCTAAGTAGTAATTAATATAATCATATGATTTTTTTTCTTTTAGAGCATGTTAAATGGTAGATTACATTGATTGCTTTTCAAATGTTGAATCAATCTTATGTACTTGGAATAAATTCTAATTGGTTATAATATATAATTTATTTACATTATTATATTCAATTTGCCAATCTTTGTAGAAAATTTATATCTATATTCATGAGAAATTTTCTCTGCTTTCTTGGTTAGCTTAGCTAGAGCCATATCAGGGATATATCAACTTTTTTAAAGATCCTATTTAAAAAAAATCTTTTCAAAGAATCAATTTCTGATTTTTGCTTTAGGTTTAAATGGCTCTTCTTATTCTAGTTTTCTAAGGTGGGAGCTAACATTGTTGATTTTTTAGTCTTGTTTTACTTTAAAAATAGTTAATGCCATTAATTTTCCTCTAAGCAATATTGTCTTTGCATTCTACAAATTTTGATATCTTGTTTTCATTCTTATTTAGTTTAAAATATCATTAAATTTCTCTTGAGACTACTTCATTGACTTATGAGTTATTTAGAAATATACTTGTAAAAATATTTAGATATTTAGATATTTTAACCTATCTTTTTATTACTGATTTCTACTTTAATCCCATTATAGTATGAGAAGATTTACTTGGTTAAGGAGTGCTGTGCCCCATAATATGGTCTATCTTGGTGAATGCTCCATGTGACCTTGGAAAAAAATGTGTTTTCTGCTGTTTTTAGATGGAGTCATATAAATGTCAATTGGATCAAGCAAATGAGAAGGCTGTTCAGGTCCTCCGTTGGTCCTTTTTTTTTTTTTTTTTTGAAAGAGGAGAGTTAAAGTATCTGAATATAATATTATATTTGTTTCTTTCTTTTACTTCTTGTTAGGTGCACACAAGTTTAAGATGGTTATGCATTCTTGAAAAATTGACACTTTTGTTACTTTATAATTTCCCTCTTTATCTCTGATTATCTTCTTCTGAAGCCTGCTTTATCTGCAATTAGTATAGCTACTCTAGCCTTCTTTTGATTCATGTTGGCATGATGTGTCTTTCTTCCTCCCTATATAGTTAACCTAAGTCTTTTTTTATTTAAAGTCAGTGGGTCTTTTTTCATTCATGCTGACAGTCTTTGTCTTGTTATTGGTATATTTAGACCATTCTCATTTAAAATCACTATTAATACAGTTGAACTATTATCTACCATGTTTGTACTGTTTTTTTCACATGTTGCACTTATTCTTTACTGCTTTTTTTTCTCTCTTTGTCTTCTCTGGATTAATCGAGAATTATATATAATTGCATTATTTTCTCATTTTTCATGATATAAAAGGCTTCTTTAAAAATTGTGATTGTTGTAGAGTTTATAATTTAGGATTTCATCTAATCTAAGTCTACCTTTAAATAACACTACATCATTTCATGAGTAGTGCTCATATCTTTTTTTTTTATTTCATTGCTTAAAGTATTACAACAAGTGATAGATAAGTATTATAACAGATGATAGATAGATCTCCACTTTTAGTGCTCATATCTTTTAACATATTCTTTCAAATTCCTCATTCCCACCCATTATGACATTTATTTCACTTATGCATGTGCTATAGCTGCTCAATATATTGCTAATAATTACAACTAAATAATTATTTTTTAATTAAATTAAGAATAAGAAAAAGGGATGATTTGTTTTCCTCCATAGG
The DNA here is from genome assembly GCA_004026665.1 of Murina feae. NCBI lineage: Eukaryota > Metazoa > Chordata > Mammalia > Chiroptera > Vespertilionidae > Murina > Murina feae. The sequence continues at coordinate 33,494 of PVJC01013498.1, read as the reverse complement.
TCCCTATTTTTATGCTCTTCTTTTCTTTTATGTAGATCAAAGTTTCTTTCCTAGATCATTTATTTTTGCCTGAAGAATTTTACTTTACGTTCAATGTTATGTTTCCACAGAACCTATTACAAGAACTAGAATTTTGTTAGCACTCAATAATTAATAATTCTGAGCAAATCTGTTAAATGAGGAAAATATGTCACCACATCGTGTTGTTTTCTATTTCAATTGTCATTATCTGTTTGCCTCTAACAGACTAGAACGTCAACGAATCAAGGGCTATGCATTTGATATCTAAGGCACAGCGTCAGGCATCCTTTCTGGCACTACTTAATAAATATCTGTTGAACTGAATTGTTATTGTGATAGAAATATTAAAGAATATATATATAAGCTTCAAAAATAAATATTTTCATTCTTATTATATTTATATATCATTAATATTATTTTAATTTGCTGAATGGCCCATGAGAAATAAGAGCTTGAGGTACTTATCTCTAGTTGGAGGCTTGGACTGGAAGCTAACATTGAGTATGATTAGCAATAATTATTTCCATTTGCCTATTATTTGTAATTTTATGAATAGTTTCACACACATTATCTCATTAAGGTCCCACAGAAGCCATTTGCTTTTTTTCTATCTCATAAACTTTATTAGGTGATATACTTCTTTTCCTCTATATCTTTCAGCCTCTATAGCCACATGAAAAAAAAAATGATTAAAAGAATTCAACCTGCCTATGAGTAATGTGATTGCACAGCAACCAGGGAATTCTTTTTGTAACAGAGGAACCTTATTAGCCCCATGTAAGTTATTCCTAAAAATATTAGAAATAACATGTATAATTACTATTATAATTTTAAAATACTTAATTTAAAATTACAATTGAACTATATGGTTTTGGTAAAAAGTTGTTATTATTATGTGAGAACATTTCATGTGTTTTGATAGCTCTGCATAGATTCTCTATTTCTTGATTCTCTAGGTAGTAAAGGCATCATGCATAAAAAAAATAACAATCCATGATTTAAATAAGTGCCTGCAAATCTAGTATTAAAGTATATTTTGTGGCAATTTTTAAATAATAAGTTAAAAATATTAACTCCCTTTGCTTCTGAAAATAAACAATTGGTATTAAAGGACACTGATTTAAAAATACACTAGTAACTCAGTAGTCATTGTATGTCAGTCTCAGAGGTTGATGAATGTGCATCTGTGGGTGTCAGGGTATTTCTAGTGGCATACTAGATCCTTTCAAACTTAGGCTAAATTAGTCACCTTCTTTCTGAAGTACAAACAAGCAAAGCTTTTTACTTTGTCATAGCCATGAAGCATATTAATGATGCTTTAGTATTGAAATAGTGAATCCTGATGATAATAGTTAAGGCTATCCCAAAAATTATGCAGAGATTTCAAAAGGAAAGTAATCCTATGGTCAATATCCTTCTAATATGTTAACTTGGAGAGAAGAAGAAGAAGAAGAAAACCTTGAATAAACCCTAGAGATGATTGCAAATGAGGAGATTACATACTTAAGACCAGAAAGTTAATAACAGAAAAATTGCAGATGGATCTTGAGAGTTTAAGATATAAAAGAAAATCAAGTGAATGAGATTTAATTTAGATAGAAAAAATGCCTTTATTTAAGAAGAATAATGCCAATGGGATTTATAAATCAAGTGAATACCAATTAGAAGGCAAAATAGAAGAGAAAAACACATAGAAAAGTAGGATTTTAATATCAAAGGACATAACTGAAGATGTATATTTTGGGAAATATCACTTTGTCGAATAACTGAGTAGACAATTTTTGAAATGGGTTTTATCTTTTATATGAAAGATGAAACATTCATATTTGAAAGGAGAAGTACATTGACAGTATACTGACTTTGGACCCAAAATAATTCTGTTTAGTTCAATAAATATGCACTAAAGGCTTATTGTGTGTCAGGCATTGGGCTAGACACAGGCATTAAAAGATTAATAGGATAGAAATTAGATTAGTAATTATAAGGGAATAGAGAGAAAGTGGTGAGGTGGAATTACAAAGTGGTATGAGCAAACTTTTGGAAGTAATGGTGATGATTTCATGGGTACATTCATATGTCAAAACTTACTAAATTGGATATTTTAAATGTACAATTTACTTTTGCCAAGTATCTCTAAGTAAATGTATTAATGTTTAAAATTTACTTTAAGATAACAAATTATAAGACTTCTAAAAATTATGTAAACTTCATTATACTTTGACAATTGTTTAGTCTTTCATTGGTTTAGTTGTAAAAAATTATCTCCTGAACTTATTGCCATATGGAAAACTTAAAATATATCATAGTAAGAGAATTTTAATACATTGTGTGTGATTACAGAAGATAAAAAAGCAATCACTGGCTTCAAATAGTTCATCACTTAGAGAAAGCCATACATGTATATAAACATAGGCCTTCAAACACAAACACAGAAGACATACTATCAACTAGACACACTATCAACTAGTAGATCTAATGACCATTTGGAAACATACATAGAATGATTTTGATAAAACATATGAATAGTTGATTTAATTTTTTTAATTTAAACATTTTAACAGTCAAATAAAAAGACATACAAACTATACCAACTTCTGTACACTTGTATCTCTTTTTACTTAAGTGACATTCATGCATTTTTAGGATGATAATGCAATGGCGGCTTAATTTGTCAATCTAACTAAGCTACAGTCCTTAGCTAAAAAATTGAACACTAATCTAGGTGTCCTGCAAAGCTGTTTTCATAAATGTAGTTTATATTTATGACCAACTGACTTTGAGTGAGGCAGATCATTCTCAGTAATCTGGATGAGTCTGATTTCATCTGGTAAAAGTGGAAGGAGCTATGCTGAGGCACCCATGAAGATGCAAAGAATCCCCCTGTGGACAGAACGTCAGCCGTGCCTCGAGTTCCAGCTTGTCCCTCCTGACTGACTGTCTTATGAATTTTGGAATTGCCTAATCCCCACAAGGTCATAAAATAATTTCTTGCAATAAATCTCTTTTTCTACTTATTTATGTATTTATTGAATTCCTTATTGGTTGTATTGGAGTTACACTGGTTAACACAATTAAACAGGTTTCAGATGCACAATTCTACAATGCATAATCTTTACACTGCATTGTGTTGCCACTCCAAGTCAGGTCTCTGTCCATCAGCATTTATCCCCCATATACCTTTCTCCTACCCTTATCCCTTGGCAATCACTACCCTGTTGTCCAGATCTGTGTCCATGATATTTTTATTGTGTTCAAGTATATATAACATGAAATTTAACATTTTGACTATTTTCTGTGTATCATTCAGTACTATTAAGTATATTCACATTGTTGTGCCTCCAACATCACCATCTTTCCCCAGAACCTTATTATGATACCAAGCAAAAACTCTATCTCCATTAAACTAAAACTACCCATCCCCTCTACCCCAGTCCCTGCTAACTTCTATTCTACATTCTGTCTCGATGAGCTTGACTATTTGAGGTGTTGCCTATAAGTGTGATCATACAATATTTTTCCTTTGGTGTCTGGCTTATTTCACTTAGCACAAGTTAGTAAATCTCTCCATATATACTTCCTACTGGTTCCCCTTCTCTGATTGAACCCTAACTAATATATTATGTGTGACATAATTATATATATATAATTATAATATATAATCTTAACTAATAAAAGCATAATATTAAAATTAACCGTTTCTCTGGGACGGTAAGCCATGCCCACCAGCCAATCAGAGTGGCTGTATGCAAATTAGCCCAGCCAAGATGGCGGAGGTCTCAGCCGTGGAGAAGCGGTGTGCAGCACTGGGGTCCCACAAGGCAGATGGAAGACCTCTGCCTTGGGGGAGCCAGGAGGGGAGGAACAACCTGGCCAGAGGCGCAACCTGTGGGGAGGAGCCAGCCGACCTGTGGCCGCTGGTGGGAGGAGCAGGTCCGGCCAGCGTTGGTGGTAGGGCAGCCAGGCCCTGGCGGAGCGAGCCAGCCCAGGCCCCCAGGCTGTCCTGCAGCCTGGAAGAAGATCTGTGATCGCTATGCCTCCGTGAGTGCCCGTGCCCCCATGATGGATTTCAGGCAGCAGGGCAGCCTCCAGGCGGAGGGACCGAGCCAGCTCCATCCCCAAGGCTTAGGCCTGGAAATTGGTGCAATTGGGGCACACAGCACACACGGAGGTGTGCCCTCCATGTGTACTGTGTGCCCCAATGGATTCCAGGGTCCCAAACTGAGAGGGCACAGGCCGGGATGAGGGACCTCCCCACCCCTGCCGAGTGCAGAAATTTTTGTGCACTGGGCCCCTAGTATATATATATATGTGTAAATAAAATAGTTTATTTAAAGCACAGTTTTTTTTCTGACTGGACATCTAATGACACTCATTCTAGACAGAATCAATGGTTTCTTCTTTGCTTGTACATGTTCCTTATACATATTCTGTTATAGCAGTTATCGATTCAAGTTTATATGTTAAATATCTTTGTTGTCATGGGGAATTCAAGTTTTATTTTTGTTTGTTTGTTTTTGCAAAGACAGCTACCTTGATATATAGGCTCCAAGTTAATTATTTGTTTCTTTTTATGAAAATCATAATCTAAATTATAAAATATCGCTTAAAATTCAAATTATCTATGTTACTGGCTACAGTTACTTAATAATTCTGAGCTGAAGCACATTGTTATTCTGAAAACACCTATGTTAGCATTCACTCCAAAAATACACGCAACCACACGTATTGCCAAGGACTTGCTACAACATACATTCTAGAGCATCCCTGTACTGATCCCAAGTCACTGTGTAATTCTTACTTTCCTAATGCTAAACTTTGCCTTTGAACTTTGCCACACATTGTGATCTGAGGTCTTCAAAAACACTGAGACAGTAGTTGTGAAAACTGGGACTAGCCCAGAGGCATTTGGTATCACCAAATAAACATGCTTCTTATTGGCCTCTTTTATTTAACCTTTGGAAGATGACAAATAAGACACAAGAGCAGCTTCAGTTGCTGGAGCTGTGACTGCCCATCAGTTAATGTTTGTGCTCCTTGGTCTAATCATAGTTGAAATACTCCAGCTTGTTTATTCATTTAAATTAGAAAACGTTTGACATAGAGCATAGGTCTTATTACTTGTCAGGAAATGTCTAGAAAATACTGAAAGGAAACTTGTATTGGTAATGAATTTGCCTTTCTAGGCTTCATCTTAAGAACTAATAATGAGAAATATGTAAGTATTTCATGGCATGGTGAAATAAAACAACATCAGTGTAAACATTTTGTACTTTATTTCCATTTCTCTTTCACTCAGGCCCAGTTCTTCCTAAGTCTGCATGTGTATTTGTGTGTGTATATATATGCATGTGGCTCAACTAAGATACTTTTACAAATTCGTTGAGGTAAGTAAACAGCCACATGCAAATCAATAGGTATTTTCTACATTGTATTTCAAAAAATAAAAAACCAAGCAGAGTTTATTTCTTACAGAGGTTATCTAAGAAAAGTTGGGCAGATCTCTCTGTCATCAGTGTCCCATCTGAAAGTGTCTTCATTACTATAATTGCCTTACAGCTCTTAACAGAAAAAATATCCAGAGTAGTAAGCACTGAGTAGTAAGCACTTATTCAGGTTTGCTCTATTGTCTTTCAAATTCATTTGCAATTTTATGTGTTTAAGCTCATCTTAATGCACCATTAAAAATTGTGTCATTATCACTTGTTCCTGTCAGAGTAATAGCAATTATTCCATGGAGACCCAATTGGTTTCTATGCTTTATTTTTTTTATCTACAAATAACTAGCTAATATTTTTTTTTTGTATAACAATAGGGATTTATTTTGTTAACAGGAAAAAATCTCATAGAGATCTACAACTTACAATAGTGTGGTGAATGACTAGATTGGGGCAGGGGCTCAGGTGGATGGAGGCAAAAGGGGGGGAAACTGGGGAACATTTGTAATACTTCCAATAAAAAGTAAATTAAATAAATGAAATTAACGTTGAGTGAAAATAAAAAACCAAAGCCAATGATGTTAAAGCACCCATCTTCCTGAGTACTGCATAATTCTTATGGTTTCCAGAGATGACAATTGTGCAACTTTTTAAAATATATATATTTTTATTGATTTCAGAGAGGAAGGAAGAGGGAGAGAGATAGAAACATCAATGATGAGAGATAACTATTAATTGGCTGCCTCCTGCATGCCCCCTACTGGGGATCCAGCCTGCAACCCAGACATGTGCCCTTAACTGGAATAGAACCTAGAACCCTTCCGTCTGCAAGCCGACGCTCTATCCACTGAGCTAAATCAGTGAGGGCTAATTGTGCTTCTTGAGTATCAAATGTTTATGTTCTCATTGAGGAGGCAAAAAAGTATAATTACCGTTTTTCCTGTAAAGGTAGTGCATTCACAGCTTGTTAATGTTTGAACTGAGAAAATTTAAAATTATCCAGATACCAGCCCAGCCAACCAACCAAGAACCCATGATAAGTGGGCATCATCTTAATGAGTTACTTATGAATTGACAGGCTCGTTATGTCCACTGGTGAGCTAAAGAAAGAGAATGGTAAGACCTCTGTCTTCTGTCTTTATCAGTTCAAGCCAGAAAGCCTATATCAAAAGTCAAGGGTGACTTCAAATATTTCACCATCAAAGAATGACTTTGGAGCACAGAGTACATTGACTTGATACCAAATTCCTATCTGTAACCTTCTATTTAAATAGGTCTCACTGTGACAGCAATGACAACAAATATCAACAATTTGTTCTAATATCATTTCTTTGTATTTATTATATTTCTCTTCCTTGGTCTTTCTCTCCTTTTCCCAAGTAGTTCTGCAGCGCATGTGCACTTTTTCTTTGCTCTTTATCACACAGTCACTGTGATACACACATACCAAGTATCTCCAGTGGACGTAATACTTTACTGAACTCTACAAACACGTAACTCAAAGTAGAGAGGATTTCACCCTTGACTTTGAGGAACTTCGCTATAACTAAGGATTCCAGACAAAAGGCATTAATAAAAGCTGAAACAACAGGATATATTCCAAATACAGATTAGCTTCATGCTGACATGCCTGGTGGTCAGAGCGCCATCATGGAACAAATAATTGTAAGAACTCCAAATGGGAAGAGAAACTCTTCTTCACTTTATAAGTTGTTATTCTCCTGCACTTATTATGTAACAGACATTGAACTTGATTCTGTAAAATACGCTGGGAAGAGAAACCCTTCATAACCTTATCAACCAATTGCTTCACATCTATTAGTCCCGAATTTCCAGCTACTTGATAAACCCTTGGTAACTAGGCATCACGACAAGTATTACTATGGACCAGTGACTAGTAGTACTAAACACATAGAATGCATACAATCAAGGTGGGACAAAGAACATTATATACTGAATTAAATTTGAATAACCATTCGTCATTCCTAATGTTTTGCATGTCATTAATTTAGTTCAACTGGTTGTATAGGAAAATGTGTGCACTCACACACACCATGTCCACAGATATAATTAAAAATAAATTTCATACTAGTATATTTGAAGAAAATAAGGAATTATGAATCTATAATGCGGATCATATATAATTCATTTGGAGGAGTTGTGAGCAATGGATTTAAATGATGAATTGAACACAGGCTTCTAGGGAGGATGAGAGAAAGGGTTCCAGGTACTTCTTCATTTCCTTCTTTACCAGTGGAGCTTTTCAATCAACCTAATCTAGCAGAACATTTCTCCTCGTCTACTGAGATGTATTTGCAGCCAACAAATTTCCACTCACTTAAAGAAATAGATTTAACTCCTTCATTCTTAGAACTCTATAAGTCAGGAAGGGAGGCAGGAAAGTGAGTTTTATGAAAGGTATCTAAATGAGGAAAGAGAAATGAATCTACATGGAAGATTAGATGAAGGAGTGAAAATTTCATCTGCCATGTAAGTCCTACTACATATAGATATATTCCTCCATGAAAAACTGAAAATTCCTTTCAAAAGTGGCACTTGCAAAGCAGCATCACTTCTTCGCAATGTCTCTCCTGCTGCTGACATAATATTTTTCACCCAAGTAATAACGGGTAGTTTGGACCCATTCTCCTTTTCACAGAATGCTGCTTCTTTCCTTATTGCATTTCTCCCGCTGCTCTTCCTGCATGACAGGTGACTGCATTACTTCTGGAATATGATGAATCACTTCAAGAAATTCATGGCATTTGGTTAAGGCTCTTTCTAGCATAGAAAATAAGCCTGAATGAAAACTTGGTCAAAATATTTTTTTTGAAACTGGTCCCTGGGTGGCCAGATAAAATCAAATATTATCATTTTACCAGAAAGGCTTTTCCCAGCTAGCTGATGTCTCTAACATTTATTAGAGAGAAGTGGGTCACTTCTCCACTCCCTGAATATAGCAGGTGAGATGAAGAGAGAGAGCTGGGTGAGGAAAATAAAGAGATGTATTTATGAACTATGCTGAGATGAGGAATGCTAACAGGAAAGTGACTTACAGTAGCACTGAAATATACTGAAAAACAAATATTTATGACTCTAAAATAATATCCTAGGAAAGAAGCAAAATAAAATATACCCATTCAATCAATTGAGACAACTGCAAAGATTTTCCCAGTAAAAATTCTCCAATGGAATAAAGAGACCAGACAAAAGGTAGTTTGTACCTCCGATTTATGTTTGCTTGTTATTGTTTTGTTGTTGTTGTTGTTGTTGTTTCTTTGTTTTTTTTTCGGAATCGGAAGGTTTCCTTTTTCCTTAAATCTGTCTCATGGAAAAGATAAAATCTAAATGATCAAGATTTAACTCTGAAATACTTTTGTTTTGTTCACCTTGTGATGCTTAAACATTTTATTTGTAGTAACAGTGATTGCTCCTGTGTCAGGAAATTCAATGTGTTTCACAGAGAAGCCAGCAAAGGAACAAATGCATCAAACAAGGGAAGATTCTCCAACATTCCACATGATGGCAGAAGATCGTTTCCTTATTAAGTAGTCAAAGCTTCCAGTTCTGTATAATTCTATTAAATATAGCAAGATAAGCAATCTCCCATATTCTCTAAGCCATTTTGGAGTAATTTGTTCTCAGGACAAACCCGAAGGGACGATGTGTTCTCCTGTGCGGAAAACAGACAACCTGGGGAAAGAAATAGCAAAGCCATCTTCCTAAAGTTTTCCTAACTAATGTTGAGATAACAAAAAGTACCTTTCAAAATCACACATAAAGTGGGGTCTTTTAGGCTGTGTTTCTCAAATGTCAGCGATTATTTTTGTCTGTTTCTGTTGTTAATCACAGTAGACAGGTCCTATGAATGTACTTATATAACAGGCTGCTGTGTACCATCCTCTTCCAGATAGAAAGCTATTCATGGCTGAACTCTTCTTCAGAGAATCTGTCTCCGATTTGCAGTGTGGCTCTTGGCTGCTTGGAAACTCAACAAAGCAGTGGGCCTCCTGCCTCAAAACTAAATGCCTGGGCAGAACTAACCAGCACTTCAGTCACCCCTGTAAGGTAGTGAGATTTCCTATCTTACCGCAAGAATTTGAAGACATAGACTATAAAGCTGAATATTTCTCACAATTTATAAAGATAGTGCTCTCTCTTATGCTTGTTGGTTGCCTAGTACATTATCTCCCTCACTTTGTTTTCAGTTTGTTTATTTTTTAGTGACAATGATAAGGAAATAAAGACTGTAGTTTCATTATCTCTCCACCTTTGTTGACTTCTTAAATTCGACTTACTGTCTGTTCTCATATTTTGTGCTAATGGTTGTAAACAATGTTTATTACCCAAAGTTCAGATTATTATGAAAGCAATGTGCACCATGTCACTTACCTACTCAAATATGATATTCATGAAATAGTAAATGAGAAAATCTTAGCTGGGCAATGATTTATACTAATGCCTTCATTTAGTTGTGGGGGGAAAACAGCCCATGAAAATAATGGCATCTTCCATTATTACATTGTCTTTTTGTAACAAGGGTAAAACGTTTGCTTTTTTTCTAAGATCTTGAGCTAGTATTTGAAAGGGCAGGAAATTAAATCAGAAATTCTAGCTCCTAATCCTATGTCAGTTGAAGAGAATAAAAATCATTAATGTAGATAAAACTAAATGATAATTTTGGTTTTATAAGAACATTTGGTCAACTTTATCTTCAGATGTCCTCACACTAGGTACGAAGTACCCAATAGTCAACATGTTCTCTCATGGCAATATCACTTACACGAGACAAAATCCACATCTCAGCTGTCAGGAGCATGAAGACCACAACCTTCCCTGCAATCTGGGTTGGTTCATCATGAGTGTGTTTCACTGGCTGGGTTGATGCTCTTTTTCTCCCCGTAAGACTCTGTAGGATGTTTATTACCTGGACTGTGGTGATGGTAACACAATTATATGCATATGTTTCAACTTATAAAATTATGCATTATATATTTTAAGAATATATTCTTCCATGCCATACATTGAAGCAAAATTCTTTTGCATGATCATAAACTTAATGATTTGATAGACCCACAGTTCCTTAACCTGAAAGGGAACTTGAAAGAATGCCGAGCATCTGTCTCTAGGCCAAGAAGGTGTTATTATGTTTACATTAATGATAACACAACTAAGGAATCAGGCATACAAGTGGCTTTTACAGGGTCCCCAAATAACTCTCTTCCAACTCTGATTGTTTAAATGAATAAAGGGGTATTCATGTCAGAAAACTATTACTTCTCCTGCAAGTCTATAGAAATGTGTATTTTCATCATGAAAAGGGCATCTGATTTAACTCTCTCAATTTGCAGAATTGAATTCTAGTACATTAAATAGCATGTTCAAAATTGCATAGAATAAGAAATTAAACCAAGATCTTTTGGCTTCTATTTGGTGCTTTTTCCTTACTCCAAATATAAATTTGAAATGAAGTGTGCAGTAATGTGGATAGAGGCAAATGGATTTGATGTTTAAGTTCTGCATCTCTGAATAGAGTGATTTCTTTATTCACGAACCACCCATTTTTTTCTTAGTAATTTTTTTATGGTTGTGTTCCGACTTTCAAACTAGAACGTGAATCTTTTAGTGTAAGCACGGGTTATTAAATCAACTTGAATTACTCCCCACCCTCATAACCAATACAATGTTTGAGGCAAAATGATGTTTAAAGTATATTTTATTGATTACCAAGTTAATAAAAAGTCATGACATATGATATTGAATTTGAATAAGATACTCAATTCTCAGTTTAATACCCTTTAAAAATACTAAAATGACAATAGGGAATTAAATACAAATCAGAAGTTATTTTGCTTAACAAAATCATTTGTAAAAATATTCTCCCCTGTTCTTGAAATTATTTACTTATATTTTTCTACATTATCTTTTCTACATTATCTATTTTTTTTACATTATCTTTTTGAAAGGAAACAATCGGTTGCAAATAATAAATGATCTAAAGGAAAATACTGGCTATCTAGAACTCTCAGAGTTATCTTTTCCAAATAATAGTTTACCAATAAGCAACATTTAAGAAAATTATTTGAATTAAAGTATTTAAAATACATCTTATATTACTTAATATTCTAAAACAGAGGAATTCTAAATGGAATTTTGGATGGGGGGCAATCCAGAAAACTTCATTATAGTAATTAGTTCAGATTTTTAATAATTATTTCTTTCCCTTGAACTAAGATGTCAGCTTACTGTTGCTGGCAGTAAGTATATTAGAAGTATATTTCCTCCCTTTAATTTATTTATTCTAAGATGTATCCAAGTTTGTTAGAATTGTGGGTAAATTATGTACAAACAGGCTCTGAAACTTGAGGACTTTTTTTTAAAGTAATGCCAAAATTGATAAAGAACTTATAAAACTCAACATCAAAAAAATAAACAATCTAATTAAAAAATGGGCAAAGGAACAGAATAGATACTTCTCCAAAGAGAACATACAGAAGGCCAATAGACATATGAAAAGATGTTTAATGTCACTAATCATCAGAGAAATGAGATCATATCTCAAAACCACAATGAGATATAACCTCACACCTGTCAGAATAGCTATCATCAATAAATCAACAAACAACAAGTGCTGGCCAGGATGTGGAGAAAAGAAAACCCTCATGCATGGTTAGTGGGAATGCAAATTGGTGCAGCCACTGTGGAACTCAGTATGGAATTACCCAAAAAAAGTTAAAAATTGAGCTACATGATGACCCAGCTATTCCACTTCTGAGAATATATTCGAAGAACCAGAAACACTAATTCAAAAGAATAGACCCACCCTATGTTAATTGCAGCATTATTTACAAGATTTGGAAGCAACCCATATGTCCATCAGTAGATGAGTGGATAAAGAGTTGTGGTACATTTACACAATGGAATACTATTGGACTGTAAAAAGAAAGGAGATCTTACCTCTTGTGACAGTGTGGATGGACCTGGAGAGCATTATGTTAAGTGAAATAAGCCAGTCAGGGAAAAACAAGTACCATATCATTTCAGTCATATATGGAATCTAAAGAACAAAATAAACTAACACCAGCATAGAAACAGATTCATAGACAGAGAGCAGACTGACTGCTGTCAGAAGGGAGAGAGAAGGGGACTGGTAAGAAAGGTGAAGGGACAAAGAAAAAAATACAACTCAGATACCGACAACAGTATGTGATTACCAGAGGGAAAGGAGTTGGGGGAGGTTGAAGAGCAGAAAGGGGGCATGAATGGTGATGAAAGGAGACTTGCCTTGGAGTGGTGAACACACATTACAATATAGATGAGCTATTATAGAATTGTACACCTGAAATCTATACAATTTTATTACCCAATGTCACACCAATAAATTCTGTAAAAAATGTGCAAATTAATTTTAATTCTTGGACTTTGTGAGTTGGGTTTGACTCTAGTAACCAGTTTAAACTAAATTTATCACTCTTATCAAATGTTCTGGATAGAAGAGGACAAAGAATTACCAACTTTTAGGATAGCTGAACTATAAATCTGTCTGATCTTTAGTGTTTAAATGTAAACAGATTCTACCTGCCTGATGCAATATTTATTTCTACTGTATTATAGAAGTCAGTCTGCATGGCGTATTCTGACATTGGCTATGCTAGTTCATAGAGACTTACTGATAAGTGTGGGTGTGTTCTCATGGTTCTTGGCTGATTGCAATTAAGGTCAAAACTCACTATTATTAAGTCTAAATAATTATCACCTTTACAAAAGTGCCCCATCATTGCTGCCCAGTTTCTGATAACACAGTTTTTTTTACCTCTCCCCAAACTCTCCAACTTAATTTTCTCCACCCAATAAGCCCTGCTTTCTTGTTATTCTATGAGTTGGTAAGTTTGCTGCTGTCAGCTTAAATATCTCCCCAGCTCTGCTATCTTATGATTGGTCAATATGGAAAGGGCTGATGGAATGGTTTTATTGTTTGTTTGCTTGTTTGTTTTGGAGGATATATAGATTGTATAAATATTGGTATGTTATATATGGTACAAGGTATAGATCAAAGTTCACTTTGTTGAACATGGACATCCAGTTTTTCCAATATTGCTTATTCTTTCTTCTCTGAATTGATTTTGCAAAGTTGCTAAAGATCACTTGTCTCTTTATGGATGAGTCTTTTTTTTAGCTACCTATTCAGTTCCAAGATCTAGGAGTCTGTCAAAATAACAGGATTGTGGTAATCAGTTTTTAATAAATACAACAGTATCTCAGTAGCTCATAGCTGTGTTTCTCTTCTCACACAGATAATCACAATAAACTTTTTTTGAAGCACTGGCTTTAATTATTGGCCCCAGGGTCTGGATTTTAAAAGCTGTTTATATATTAAGTGCTTAATGTTGTTGGCACTCAGGGCTCCCCTCAAAAAGTGAGTCTCCTTTCTCTCTATTTCTCCTCTGGGCACAAGTATGATACTTGTATTGAAAGATACAAGTGTGGAAAATTCAGCTGTAGGTAAATGCTTATATTCTTTTAATTCCTTCAGAGTTCAGTAGGAGATAAAGAAGACTACAAAAATGGAGTTGAGGATCTGGGAAGAAATTGTTTAACATGTGACTGATGATGGCTAAATGTTAGAACCTTAAATAATGGCTTAAATAATAGTTTAAATCTAGAGATGTATTGGCTTTGGAAAATCATTCACAATTAAAGCCTCAATTCATATTTTCTGAAGAAAAGCCAATTAGATTCCACACATAATGTGTATATTACACATATGTGTATATTACAACATATTGTATGTCTATTAATTCAGCATGCATTAGCATGTATACCTAGTTACTCTCAAATTCAGTATATTTAGGAATTTTTTAATATAAAGAAAATCCAGAAAAATTACATACAACACTAAATAAAATTCAAAACTTGTATAGCAAATAATATACCAAATTGCATATTTTCCCCAAATTCCAGTATTTGTCTTCTATTTCTATTAAATTATTTTCTATTCTATTTATATTAAACTTTTTCTATTAAAATGTCTAAGTGTATGGGGGAGAGTCCTATAAAAGGATCAAATAAAAATAAGCATTCAAAATTAGATTATACAATATTAGTAACACAAAGATATTGTGGAACGATATTCATTACAATGAACACATTGAAGACCAGGATCATGAAGGACATGATAAAGGGCACACAGAGCTAATGAATTTTTAGAATTGGTAGCTCCACTTCTATGCCCATTTTGTTGCCCTTGCAAATGAAGGCAATGAGTAATTGTTAAAAACCCACATGTCAAAATGACTGAGATCCATCTTGAAAGTGGGACTTTGAAAGATGAGGGTAGAAAAGGGAAACAGAAAAAACACACTTCTGCCTGAGGGAAAACATCAGTTGATAAGACACAAGGTACTTCCTCAGACCAACATCTGCAACTCCAGCAAGGGTCATCTTTACACACCTGCACCACTCAATTACGATCCATTTGTGCGAGCAAAAAATATATACTAATTTTGTTTTATTACCAGCATTCATGAGACACAAGACTTGTGTACCAATCCAACGCTTTTCATTTCATACTTTTCTTTAAATAAAGGTGGAGAAGGCTTTTAGTAAAAGTAATCCAGATCCCAACCCTCATAATATTAATGTTACAGCCTGGCTACTCTCCAGCTTCTCTAGAATAGAAAAAAATACCCTCCAATTTAATAACTAAATTAATTTTTCCTCCCACAACAGCATGTGCAATTATTAAAGTCAGAAAGATCTTGGCAGCCTCTTGCACTAGTAAATAGAACGTTGCATTCTCATCATATGATTAATTAATGTTCCTGATTCAAGGAGATATGAAATCGCTTTACATTCCTCATGTTATTGAATAACCTAACGTGGATTTTGCTTGGGCACTTTTTACATCAGGGCAGTTAAATCACAAGTAATAAGCCACAAAAGCATAACCTTCTGTGAAGCTCTGTGTGAGTTATTGAAAACAAAACTTGAGATGTGTATGAGTGGGGGAGGGAAGAAAAGAAAGGAAAAGAACGAGGAAGGAAATTTGTATTAGCTGATAGATCATGTCAGAACATGTTTTGCTTGCCCAAGGTTTGCAGTATTATTTAGTGATTTCTTCACACTTTGTCTCCTTATTTGCAAGTCACGAATGATAAAAAAATAAACATACAAATGAACAATCAAGAAAGCTACTTATGTGATCCATGGAAGGATTGGCCCCTATATTAACCACCAGGAAATGGTTTATTTGGGTTTCAAACCAAATAGGCAATTCCTCAGGCTCAAGCAAGTATAGATGTGACACTGGGAGGATCCAAGGGGAGATGTTATGGAAACCGTGCATTTGTCTCTCATTTTTGGATAGCCTGGACCCAATAAGAGAGACATTGTGCCCTCTAAGAAGTGGTCTCCAATATTACAAAACAAACAAAAAGACAAATGTATGCCACATTTTCTACTCTGCTTTTTCCCCCTTTAAAATTGAGTATTAAATTATTATTATATGCCCCCCCCCAAAAAGGAGCCAATCTTTCCCATAGTTAACTAACATAAGAAGCCATTTAGATAGAACACTATCACATATTTTCAAGAAACCTAGTCTGTACATCATTAGAAAGAGTTGGGATTTCGTTTCTTCAAACCACCTGCTGGTTGTAAGGGCATCAGAACAATCAAGAACAGGCTGGCCCCTCAGTGAAGAGAAGAGCTTATCAGCCCCATAAAAAACCTCATCATGTCACATGACTAATTCTGCAAAAGGTTAATAGAGAGAAAAAATTCAAGGAGAACCACAAATCTTTACACAAAAAAATGTAAATAGAAAGAAAGAAAAAAATTTCAGAGAATTGCCAGGAATTAGCAAGCAACATGTGTGATGTTAAAGAAATAAAATGCATTTATCTGTTTTGAAACCACTTTTCCACTCTGTCTCTCATTTCATAGACTCATTTTAAGTTTGCTTTTTTACCAAACAGAGATGCTTTCCTATGGAAGAAAATAGCCGCATGTAAGTAGCACGGAAGGAATAGACACTGACACTGGACTATTTCAAGAATCTGCTGAAAAGATTTTAAGAATTCTGCCACAAAATCCCAACATTTAGAACCTTAATGTCGCCTTCTAGTTGAACTGCTAGAGAACTAGTGAGGGTTATTCAATTGAACTGAGGTCATTGGTAACAGTCATGGGCGGGGAAAATGGTTCTGGGTGAGAGAAAATGACAGACCAGTGTTTCCTTTTCATTTCTTAGTTGAGCTATGCCCATGCAAGCACAGACATCTGTAACCACATGGGCTTTATTGAAATACTATGTTTCTCAATCCTCAAGTGCTTTTTTTTTCTGTTTTGCTTTTTATTTCTATTTCCTTCTAATTCCCACATGTTTTGTTTGCCTTTCCCCCTAAAAATGGAATTTGATATATTTCTGTATCTTCTGCAATCTCTAATGCATTTTATCACTGAGTGAATTTTAACTAACTATAGAAGTGAAAATATAATCCAGAAGCAAATACTTTCTTTCCTACTATTGTTTTTTTTTTTTTTTTAATTTACATGGCTTTTCAGATGTCAATTAAAACTGGAAATTCTAACAACATTGTCTTACTCAGGGGTCAGGAAATATGAATAAATTGGAATCCAGATTGCTGTATGGCATGGACAGAACTTTGTTTTTTACTCACTTTCTCTCTCTCTCTAAAAACAAAACAAAACCAAAAAAATACTTCTTACTTCACAGGAGAGCCAAAAAAGCAAACATGATGATAGATTAATTTTTTTTCTTGGAGAAATAAGATGTCAGAATTCAAAGCATCATTATTATTTATGCTTGTAAAAGTATCATAGTAGAAAATATTATATGTAGCTGTTTCTTCCATTTTCACCAAAAAAAGCATTTAAACTAAGATTATAGGTTGTCAAATAGTTAAGGTACACGATATAGTGAATAAATGTCAATACACTGGTTATTTTTCTCCTCCAGAAAACAAACAAACAAACAAAACTCTTCAATTTTAAATATACAATATTAATAATAACAACATATGTTAAGTAATAATGTATCTTATTATGGATCAAAAATAATTCTGAAAATTCCTGGCCAGTGTGGTGTAGTTGATTGAGCGCAATCTAGTCATTAGTGCACCAAAAGGTGGCTGGTTCAATTCCTGGTCAGGGCTCTTGCTCGATCCCGAGTAGGGGCCATGCAGGAGGCAGCCGATCTCCCTTTCTCACTCTGTAAAAGGTCAATTTAAAAATATATTTAAAAAATGATATAGTTCTGAAAACAAAGTGTCGTTGAAGAGAATCAGTCATATTAGCAATATGAAAACTTGGATTCAGTTCCCAGGCAGCCAAAAAGTTCAGCGTTCACTACGAAAATAGTAAAAAATAAAAACCCACCGTGGAAAACTCTCCTCTCTTTAGTATGCAGAAAGCACATGCTGGAAGTAGCTTCACCTGCCAGTTGTGATTAATTTGCTATTTCTTACAACGTCTCACTTTGATTATTAATGATAATGATTTGATTTATGAGCTCTGTTCACTGAATATTCTCAATTTCCAAAGATGTGCTCTTTGGGGGGAAAATGAAGAAGAGGGAGAATAAAAGACTCTTGGGCAGATAGCGACGCAGGTAATGGAATGTGGCATCATTTACCTCTAGACACTGGTTCAAATCTATCTCCTCACGTTTTCCAAAGGTGCACAGGGAAATCTAAAGGCCAAGCAGAGATATTGTATATAATGAATGAGAGAGGGATATCACGATGCCACCTTGTTCTGAGGTTTTGTCTCTTTCTGTGTTGTGGAAATAGAGAACATTGGGGACCAGGGCTTCTGGATTTTAAGGCTTTTCTCCGTGCGGAATTATAGCATGTAAACTCTGCGACATGAATTGCATATTAGCATATTGTCATTCATGCATAGATTAAGAAGCTGAGATTTTTTAAGACAGAATGAAAAAAAATGCTACTTCTCAGAATAGAATTATAGAGAATTAAGGCAATTAGAACTCGTAGGGGCAATGCAGTGTTGTTAGAATATCATATTCTCTACCAGCTGACCTCCTCATTGATCATGGAAAAGAAAATTTAGTAGAAATTAATTTGGTGCTTTTCATAAGTACAAAAATAACTCAGAAATAATTGATTTTTAAAGGTTGAAAATTACAAAGGCTCTCATCTTTCTTGAGAAATATCTCCTGGGAAAATAAGAGTGAGAAAGGAAAATAATGTAATCATCCTTGCTGAGATCATACCCTCCCTGGGAGTCTGAGGACCTGGAGAGATTTCAGAGCTCTCAGCACTACCTCAGTGAACTACCCACTGCCAGTTTATGAGCCTCGAGTCCCACTAAGTTTCTCTGTACAAGTATTAATAACAGCTAATATTATTCAGAGTGTTCCATGGGTTACACACCTTAGATATATGCTCTAATTTAGTCCTCACAACAAATCAAGACAATTATTATTACACTCATTTCCAGATGAGGAAGATAAAGCTCAGTGAGATTAAGACTGCCCCAGGTCACACAGTGAGAACAGGATGCTGACTGAGGCAATCTGAGCATGCAGCCTACCATGGAAAGGTGTCCTGCCTTTCTATCCCTTTTGTTGACATGGCTACAAACTCCACACTTTAACCTCACGCTTTGTCATAAATAAATTCTATCTCCTGCTGACTTAAGTAGTTTAGAAAGAGGGTGAAAAAATGCTGAACAGTTGTTACTTTAGTGACTTGTGTTGACTCTGCTGAGCTTCCTGAATCCTAGAAAAGGGATCCCTCGGTGTCCAGAACTCTTCAGATATCTCTTCTTAAACCCAGGTCTAGAAGTTCTATACTTAGAGTCAGCTACACCTCAGTGAACTGCCTCAGCACTGCCTGGATTATAATGATGAACTCCTCACTAATCTCCCTACCTTCATTCTGGTCATTCTCAAAACCATCCTCTTTAATATAACCTAATGTACTGTGTTACTTCCTGCTTAACATCTCCCTAAGTCTTCCAAATTCTTATGCATAAAATTTGTCCTTGCCTTCTTCTCTGGTCTAATTTTTTTTTTGAATCAGGATTTTTAAAAAAATACATTTTATTGATTTTTTACAGAGAGGACGGGAGAGAGATAGAGAGTTAGAAACATCTATGAGAGAGAAACATTGATCAGCTGCCTCCTGCACACCCCCCACTGGGTATGTGCCCACAACCAAGGTACATACCCTTGACCGGAATCGAACCTGGGACCCTTGAGTCTGCAGGCCAACGCTCTATCCACTGAGCCAAACCTGTCAGGGCTGGTCTAATCTTTTGACAGTCTTTTCTTATACACCATCCTATATAATAAAAGCCTAACTGTCTGGTTGTCTGGTCGTCCATTCAACCAATTAAGTGTAATATGCTAATGATATGCTAAGGCCACTCAGCCACTTTCTAAGACATGCCACCAGGGGAAGACACTCTGGTAGGTTAGCTTGCTGCTGGTATCCGGCCTATCAGGACTGAGCAAGAGGGGCTGGACACACCCTGGAGCCCTCCCGAGGTTCTGTCCCAGCTGGCCAACCTCCCGAATTCCTCCCTGGCCTTGATCCTACAATGGTGGAGTCTCTCGGCCTGGCCTTTACCCTCTCACAATCCAGGCTGAGCCCCCCACCCCCTGTGTACTAATTTTGTGCACCAGTCCTCTAGTGCTAAATAATTGAATATTTTCATATACCAAACTTATGCCTTCATTGATGTTCTACTTTCTCTGCCTATGATACCCTTCCAATTCTGATACTCCTAATATTTCCTACTGACCCATTCATAGTGCCCTCAATAGTAGGTACCTTAAAGCAGTAAGTATCACTTTGGGTTCAAATTATCCTGAGTTCAAATGCCAGTTCTGTCTTTTCTAATTATAGGACTTTAGGAAAGCTGCTTTACCAGGTTATAAATGACCCTGCTAAGTGCATAAGTACATTTCCTACTTTACAAATGTTTTCCAAATAGTTAATTAGTTTTAAGTAATAGGACCTGTAAGTCTGACTATTTTTAGACCTACAACATAATTCATTGTTTCTGATTCTTAGTTCATTGCTTCTGCAAAGGGCTTTGCAACAGACTTATTAGTCACTATGAAGAAATCATATGTTGAATCTAATTCTCCAAAACTAAAGAAAAGAACACAAAATAATTTGTATTATATGTATATATATTATTTTATATTGCATATAGTAAATATATATATATATATATATATATATATATATATATATATATATAGCAAAATAAACTTACAGTGCTCTCACATCAAAGACAAGAGTAGATATTCAAATGCTGATATTTATTCCATGGTCTTCTGTGCAATATAGTTACTGTATATTTGTTTTTTATTCCCCTGTTTCAGCAGGCATTATAAATAGTTAGAATAGATGAATAACTTCAGGGAACAATTGGAAAGCCTCCAGGAACACACCCGTTTTAGATGGGTTCTCTGAATTTAGAACAGAGACACTTATATCTAGGTTACCTGGATTGTAGGCTGTCCTTAGATCAGGTGGCCCAGCCATTCTTAGAATCAGGTAGGCAGGGAAGTGCAATGAAGATGTAGGAAAGTTTGCCCAACCAGACCTCATGGAGGTCTAGAACAATGATAAGGATACAACAATAATTTTAGCTGTCTGACTATATGTTTTCATTCTGCATTATACCTTCTCTACATATGCTTCAAAAACCCGATGATTAATTGTCATATATGGAAGTATTGCCTTTTAATGAGTTATTATACCAAACTGATGGCTAGACTAAGGAAGGTTACTTTGGGGCCAGAAGCCAATCCCTGGCCTGATAAAGGCTACCAGGTCACCTGACCCTAGTACACATCCAATCACTCCAGTCACTTTGTTCTTAAGAGGGCTCATAGGTGACAAGTGCTGAGAGCTCCCAATATTGCTGTCCAATTAGAATAAGGTTTGATTACATAACGCAGACACCCCCCCCCACACACACACACACACGCAAAGGCTTAATTTTTTCTGGGTTTCTTATTCCAAACTCCTTTGAGTCCTACCAATAGGATTGAGGAAAAGGGGTTCTTCAAACACGTTGTTCCCTCTCTTTCAAGGACACATCTCTGGGTGTCTTGCACACTTCTACTTATATCTCATTTGTAGAATATAGACATTTTACTACCAGGGAGGCTCAGAAGCATAGTCTTTGTTTCTCAGAATTTAATCATTAATGCAGAAGAATGGATACTTCTGTAGACAGCTAGCCAACTCTGATATGTCAGTATAACTCAACTCCTAGTATATCCCAACTCTTCCCAAATTTGTTTCCTAATTCAGTTGGCTATTCAATTTCTCATAAAATTCCTAGTATAATATTAAAGAAAACGACTTCTAAAACTCAAATATTACCTTTCAGAGATATGAACTGAGCCAATTCAAGCCCAAGAAACTTAACTCTGTTTATCTGATTAGCTAGTCATTTCTTAAACTATTGTCTGAAAGATAGACCACAAGATATGAAAGATCAATAAAAAGTAATGGAACTTCAACAGCTGACAATCAAGTGGAGGCTCAGGCAAGCAGGTTAACAACATCAGAGTGCCTAACAGAAGGTAACTCCTGAAAGGTCTCTGAACCCTACAATTGGGATAATCATATCAATATCATTGAGGTTTTCATGAAGATCAAAGGAGTTAATACTTGGCGTAGTGATGAACACAAAACACATTCTTATATCTCAATATAAAACAATATCTAAGACCAATTCTTAGATATTGTGCATAAAGCCAATGTTGTCATAGAATTCTAATCTCCCACACACCATATAGATACCTCTCCCCCTCTTTACCTCTTTCTTAGATGACAAATTGCAAGGCCTCCTGTTGACCAGAAGTCTTTCCATGATCTGTTCTCTGGGAAGTACTATAACTCTGGGCTTAGAATTTGCCATTCCCTTTTTTGGTACCAACAACTTTTAATTTCATGTTTTAGGAAATTTTAGCACTTCATCAAGATATAGAAGAAGGGATAGACAAATTCTCTCATGGTAAAATTGCCATTGCATATAATATTCTTTTTTCTATAGCAGGTGTATTTACATTTTTAGTTTAGAAAATCTTTTGATACAGAAAAAGAATATTTTAAGGTGTAATTTCAGGCATCAACTATAAATATAGGAGGAATATTTATAGTTGAAAATTACAGGAAAAAATTTCAACATGGTACCTTTTCAACACCCTTTAAGTTTCCCAATATAGGTATATTTTTATTTCAACTTTATTAAGATGTATTTAATATATAAAAAGTTACACGTATTTAACATATACAGTCTGATGAGTTTGGACATATGCATGCCATGCAACCATGATATCACCACCACAAGCAAGGTAATAAACATAATCATTACCTCTGAAAGAGTTTTTGTCTCTCTTTGATTATTTAAAAAAATAAATATCAACCTTTAAATTCATTTTCTTGAGCCTCAATTGGCTATTTAGGTATATGATTTTCTCAAAAGTACATAAGCTTGATGGGAAAAGAATATTAAAGAAAGAAAAAGAGAAATATACTGGATCCTTTTTATAAAGACTTTCACCTTCTAGTCATTAAATTTTCAGATTTATGTAGAAATATTGACAAACTCCCAAATCATGCCAAAGAGAGACTATTATATTGTGTAATATATATATATATATATATATCTCATGAGACTTCCCCTACCCTTTTCTTTCCCTAGAATTCTCCCTCTCTCCCTCTCTCTCTCTCTCTCTCTCTCTCTCTCTCTCTCTCTCTCTCTCTCTCTTCCCACTAAACTCCAAGAACCCTTATGTCCTGTAATTTGTTTCCTGAGCCCTTTTGTTCTATGGCTCACTTCCTCTACCTCTATGATTTTCTAAATAAACTTTCTCTTAAAATTTGAAAAAAAAAAAAAAAAACAACTCACAAAACTCTGTGAACCTAATCTCAAGTAGAGATGCAGAGTATTTCTGAGCACAACATACTAGTATCTTTGGATAAAGCCACCCCCCCAAATTTTATTATCATTTCCACCAGCCATTTTAACATCTTATATAATAAACAGGTAATATGCAAATTGACCATCACACCCTACCACAAGATGGCCGCCTCCATGTGGTCACAAGATGGCTGCCACAAGATGACTGGCAGGGAAGGGCTATTGTGGGCAATCAAGCCAGCAGGGGAGTGCAGTTGGGGGGGCCAGGCCTGCAGGGGAGGGCTGTTAGGGATGAGCAGGCTGGCAGAGGAGGGAAGTTGGGGGTGACCGGGCCTGCAGGGAGGGCTGTTAGGGGCAACTGGGCTGGCAAGGCAGGGTAGTTAGGGGTGACCAGGTCATCAGGAGAGAGCAGTTGGGGAGCAGGGAACCAGGTCAGCAGGGAGCAGTTAAACATCAATTAGGCTGGCAAGAGAGTTGTTTAGGGGGTAATCAGGCTGTCAGGCAGAAGTGGTTAGAGGCAATCAGGTAGGTGGGCAGGCAAACAGTTGGGAGCCAGCAGTCCTGAATTGTGAGCAGTCAGACATTCCCTGAAGGATCCCAGATTGGAGAGGGTGCAGGCTGGGCTGAGGGACACCCTCCCTCTTCAGTGCATGAATTGCATGCACCGGGCCTCTAGGTTATACTACTAAAAGCCTAGGTGGCCCTTGTGCACAATGTCATCACAACATGGCCACCACAACATGGCCAAGCACACAGCAGAGGTAGGACCTAGCAGCTGCTTTGCATGGTGAGGAGGCTGGTCCTCCACTGCCTTGTGTGGAGGAGTTGGGACCCAGTGGACAAGATAGGTTGCAGCAGGGGATTGCAGTTGGGGGTGATCAGCCCAGCAAGGGAGGGAAGTTGGGGGTGATTGGGCCAGCAGGGTAGTGGTTAGGGGCCAATCAGGCTGGCAGGCAGAAGTGGTTAAAAGCAATCAGACAGGCAGGCAGGTGAGTGGTTAGAAGCCAGCAATCCTGGATTGTGAGAGGGATTCCAGATTAGCGAGGGTGCAGCCAGGCTGAGGGACAAGCCCTCTGTGCATGAATTTCATGCATCAGGCCACTAGTTATCCTACATAATAAATAAGTAATATGCAAATTGACCCTCATGCCATGACGTGGTCATAAGATGATGGCACGCACAGTAGGGTGGGTCAGCAGGGGTGGGGCTGGTGGCTGCTCTGCATGGCTTCTATTGAGGTTTCTGTAGCCCCACAGGGGCACAGGGTTCCCAACATTTGCTTCAGCCATTTCTGCCAGGTTTTCCATAGCCCTGCATGAACGCCATGGGGGCAGGGCCCAGTGGTCACTCCACACGGCCTGGAGGCAGGGCATCAAGGTGGCACTCCAGGACTCAGGGCTATCCTGTGGGGCACTGGCCACGTGGGGTGGGACTCTGGGACTCAGGGAGAGGGAAGGGTCTCAGGTCTCGCACGATTTTGCGCAATAGGTCACTAGTTATTTATAAAATTAGATGAAAATACCCACATTAGAAGTATAATTTCATAGGTATTTACGTTTGTTGCAAAAATGATAGGAATGGGGCTGACAGCCTGACTGCAGTGGCTCACTAGTTGAGTCTTGATCAATGAACCAGGAGGTCACAGTTTGATTCCCAGTCAGGGTAAAATGCCTGGGTTGTGGGCTCAATCCCCAATTGTGCAGGAGGCAGCCAATCAATGCTTCTGTCTTATCATTGATGTTTCTATCTCTCTCCCTTTCTCTCTGAAATCAATGAAAATATATTTTTAAAACAGAATGAGGTTGACAGAACAATGTTGCTGTCTAAAATGAACTTACATGTGTTTTGATACAAAACCAGAACCCCCTTGCTATGTTCTTCAACTTCCATCATTGTTACCCTTGAACCTGTGAAGGGAAACTAACACACCTAGTTATGGGACAGAAGACATTGAGGAGCCAGTAGAAGCATTCATAAATTGCTAAAAAGAGATGTTTGTCACATTTCTATTTAATTTGTGATATATCTTCATACATCAATGGTTTAATATATTGAAACACAAAGTGTGGGAGTAAACAACATTACTTATTATATAAGGACAAAATAATTGTTTAATACCAGGTCTCTTATGAGACATTTCTTGTCCCATCATAAACTAAGGACAAAAACACAAAGCAGAGGTGTGTGTTTCTGCTGTGTTTTATTCTGTTGAAGTGAAATCAAAGGGAGCTTTTGAAAGGCAAGTTCTCATTGCTGTGTACTGGGAATCAAGCCCTCATTACAGTTAATGGAAGTTCCATGCCAAGTTCCCCATCCCCTAGAGGTGAAAATTTCCCCTGAAAAGACCTGGAAGGAATTCAATGTTGCTAAAGGCTTAAATAAAACTTTACTTAATGTGCATTGTACATTTTTATTACCCTGAGATGATATGTTATAATTACGTTTTTAAATCATGTGAGAAAAACTTAAACACTTTCTCAGCAAATGATAATATTCTTGAACCAAACCAGTTTGATGGCAGTCTCTTTAGTAAAGAGAACAGTGGGTAGAAGCAGGCCAGCACAGTGGTAAACACGTCAGGATTAGGAACAAATATTAGACAACTTGGTTCTATCAAAGACTACAGACTTAAGAGACATAAATTAGACTCTGCAGGAGCTATATGGTAAAAAAGAAAAGAAAAGAAATCCTTTTGTACTGTTCAAACAATTATAATGTCTGATTTTTGGATGTTCCATTAATTAATTAGCTGAAACAGAAATATATATTTTCCAGAATAAAGTGAATAGAGAAAAATCTTCTGGGAAGAATTGTTATTTTAGCTTCTTAGAAAACAAAGTTGAATCATTAACATAATTGAAATGGGTAGAATTGATTTTGTATGGTATTTGGACACAAAATAAATTGATGTTAATTTGCATCTTTTCCTTCACCCTGTTTGAGGTCAAACGAACTTAAAATTTAGAAATCTCTTCAAGGAGAAACTGCCTTAAGAAT
Organism: Murina feae; assembly: GCA_004026665.1. Classification (NCBI taxonomy): domain Eukaryota; kingdom Metazoa; phylum Chordata; class Mammalia; order Chiroptera; family Vespertilionidae; genus Murina; species Murina feae. The sequence continues at coordinate 7,104 of PVJC01013498.1, read as the reverse complement.
TCTTACATTCAAGATCCATCCATGTTGTCCTAAATGGCAGTATTCCATCTTTTCTTATGGCTGAGTAGTATTCTATTGTGTATACACAATACCATGCTAAGCAAATCAGACAGAAAAAGTTAAGCATATGATTTCACTCATATGTGGGATATAAAACCAAAAGCAACAAATGAACAAACAAGAAAAACAAACAATTAAAAGTCATAGATACAGACAACAACATGGTGGTTATCAGAGGGAAAGGGGTTAAAGGGAATAGTATAGGGAAAATGGAGTCAAATATATGGTGAGGAAAGGATATATGACTTTTGGTGGTAAGCCCACAATCTAATCTAATAAAAGTGTAATATGCAACTTAAACCTCACTCCATTACACCAAAGCCAAACCCACCAGCCAAGCCATGCCCACCAGCCAATCAGAGCAATGGTGTGCAAATTAACCCAACCAAGATGGTGGCTGGCAGCCACGGAGCTAGAGCAAACAGGAGGCCAGCGATGGAGGAAACTGCCTGCCTAGGCTTGCTGTGGGCCTTCGCTCAAGGCAACAAAGTTTCAATTATAGAAGAAAATAAACCCCAGAAACCTGCTTCCAGCCAGCCTTGCTGGGACCTTGAGTCAATGGGAGCTATGGCCAGCCTGCAAACAGACATCAGCCCCTCACTTAGGCTGGCCAGGCACCCCAGTAGGGACCCGAACCCTAAAGGGAATGTGGCCAGCCTGAAAATGGCCCTCAGCCCCTCACCCAGACTGCCAGGCACGCTAGCAGGTGGACATTTCCCGAAGGGTCCCATACTGTGAAAGGGTACAGGCCAGGCTTAGGGACACCCACCCACCCCCACCCCCCCCGGCAAGTGGACAAACTTTTGTGCACCAGGCCCCTAATGAGATATAAAGATGATGTATCATAGAATTGAACACTTGAAACCCATATAATTTTATTGACCAGTGGCACTCCAATAAATTTAATTAAAAATAATTCTTACATTCAAATAGGCATTGTGAAGTCTTTTAAAGTGAGGTGACTTTGGAAACTTGTAGAGCTGGAAATAAAGATGATACCCAGAAGTGCATCACTACCACCTGGGTAGCACTGAACCTCTTTTGGATGATGGATGGAAGGATGACTGCTGACTGCTTTTCTGGATTCCTGAAGGCTGATGGTTACCCATAGTGCACAAGCAGCACAGGCAGAGTCTCTTTAGGAGCCTCTATTCTGGACAGTAATTCTTGAAGAGGTTGGTACCCACCTGGAGGTGAAGAACTGTAGTTGAAGGCAGGCTTTGCCATTGCTTGATTAAAGGCCAAAACAGATTTTGTTTTGTCAAATGTCTTTTATAAATCTAAACCTTTGGACATTTAAATTTTATTATTTAGTAACTAGAGGCCCGGTGCACAAAAATTTGTGCACTCGGTGGGGGGGTCCCTCAACTCGGCCTGTGCCCTCTCGCAATCTGAGACCCCTTGGGAGATGTCCACCTGCTGGCTTAGGACTGCTCATTGGGAGATCCGGCATAAGCTGGCAGTCAGACATCCCTCTGGCAGCCCAGAGGCCCTTGGGGGATTTCCACTTACCAGCAGGGAGCAGGCCTAAGCTGCAGTCGGACATCCTTAGCACTACTGAGGAGGCCTTCACCTACGGTTCCTCACCTCCAGGTGGATACCAACTCTCCAAGAATTGCTGTCCAGAATAGAGGCTCCTAAAGAGACTCTGCCTGTGCTGCTTGTGCACCATGGGTAACCACCAGCCTTCACAAATCCAGAAAAGCAGTCAGCAGTCATCCTTCCATCCATCATCCAAAAGAGGTTCAGTGCTACCCAGGTGGTAGTGATGCACTTCCACCACCACAACTGTACTGGCAGCCATCAGCCTGGCTTGTGGCTGAGCAGAGAACCCCTTGTGGGAGTGCACTGAACATCAGGTGCAGCTCCTGCATTGAATGTCTGCTCCCTGGTGGTCAGTGTGTGTCATAGTCACCAGTCATTCCCAATGGTTCTGCTGTTAGGGACAATTTGCATATTACCCTTTTAATATATAGGATAGAGGCCTGGTGCAAGGGTGGTGACCAGCTGGTTTGCCCTGAAGGGTGTCCCGGATCAGGGTGGGGGTCCCGCTGGGGTGCCTGGACAGCCTGGGTGAGGGGCTGAGGACCGTTTTCAGGCTCGCCATATCCCCTTCAGGGAGGGGGTCACTGCTGGGGTGCCTAGCCAGCCTGGGTGAGTGGTTGATGGCTGTTTGCAGCGATGCCGGCTGGAAGCAGGTATCTGGGGTTTATTTATCTTCTGTAATTGAAACTTTGTTGCCTTGATTGGAGGCCACAGCCGGCTAAGGCAGGTGGAACCTTAGCTTCCTCCATCACTGGGGCAAGCCTCCTGCCTGTTCCAGCTCCATGGCTGCCGTTTGCCATTGTGGCTAGGTAAATTTGCATACAGTCACTCTGATTGGCTGATGGGCATGGCCATTGGCTGGTGGGCATGGCTTAGGTGTAGAATGCACTGGGCGGTGGGGATTCCCTCAGCCCAGCTATCCCCCTCTTACATACTGGGAGTTCTCAGGGGATGTCCTACTGACGACTTAGGCCCACTCCCTGCTCCCCTTGGGGAACGGGCCTCAGCCACAGTCTGGCCTCCCTTTGTGGGAGACAACCAGGCTAATCAGGGGAAGCCACCATCCCCATCATCCTGCTGCTGCATCCACTGCCAGTCACCACAGCCACCAAGGTGTTTTCATCAACATGGACTCCAGTCACTTCACCATGAAGAAATGACAACTTTCTTTAGGCATTTTTCAAGATGAGTCTTTCATAGGATATGACATTTCTAGTCCATTGCCTTAACCACTTGGCCACGACTATCTCTAGGATATGACATTTCTTTCTTTCTTTCTTTCTTTCTTTCTTTCTTTCTTTCTTTCTTTCTTTCTTTCTTTCTTTCTTTCTTTTTTTCTTTCTTTCTTCTTCTTTTCTTCACTTGAGGATATGTTTCCATTGATTTTTAGAGAATGTGGAAGAGAAGGGGAAAACAGAGAGAAACATCAAATTGAGAGGAACACTTTGATTGGTTGCCTCCTGCATATGCCCTGACCTGGGCCCTGGCCAGGGAGGAGCCTGCAACCTAGGTACATGCCTTTGGTCACAACTGAATCCAGACCCTGTGGTAAGCAGGCAAAGGCATTATGCACTGAGCCAAACCAGCTAGGGCAGGATATGACATTTCTTAGCCCTCCAGCAGTGGACCTTCATTTTATTCTCCAGGAGTGTGGTGGAAAAATCCTAGATCACCTTTAGGGATTCTTATTACCCAACTTACTAAGAATATTACCAGTGACATACAGGGAGCTTAGCTAATGAGTGGTAAGAAAAGGTGTTTCCTCTGTAGTTCACTCCAATCACTGGCACCCTGCCCCTCTAATATCAGCTTTACCCCTGCCCAGGCCCGTAACCTCTGGCTGAGGATGCAGACCTGGGCATATGACCCCCAAGCTCCTCTGATCACTGGCTTCACAGAGCCCAGGCCTCTGCAATCACTGGCTCAGGTCCTGCCCCCTGCCATCACAGGCTCTACTCTTGCTTCACTGACAGCCTCTGGTCAAGGCTACAGGCCTGGGCAGAGGACCTCCAGGCCCCTCTGATCACAGGCTCCACCCTTGCCCCACTACAGCCTCTGGCCAAAGCTACAGGCCTGGAAAAAGAACCCCTAGACCCCTGCATTGCCAGCTCTGCCCATGCCCACACCTCTGCATTGCTGCTCCACTCCTGCCGTGACCCCTGTTATCACAGGCTCTGCCCCTGCCCCTCTGATCACCGGCTCTGCCCCTGTCCAGGCCCTGAGATTGCTGGCTCCATCCCTGCCCCACTGCAGCCTCTGTTCAAGGCTACAAGCATGGTCAGGGGATCCCAGGCACTTGCTTTGCCAGCTCCATCCTCGAGACTCTGGTTAAGGCTACAGGTCTGGGCAGGGGACTCCCAGACCCCTGCTTTGCTCCCACCATTGGTGCCCAGACCTCTGCAATTGCAGGCTCTTCCCCTGACCCTCTGATCACTGGCTCAGCCCTGCCCATGCCTAAGGCCTCTGGTGAAGGCCTCTTGCCTGGGCAGGGGACCCCCAGCCTCCTCTGATTGCCTGTTCTGCCCTTCAGGTCCCCTGTCTCCTCTACCACCTGCCTGCCTAACAGGCCTGACCACTTCAGTGTGGGGGCTGAGCCGGACTGGGCACCGCCATCTTCTGGCTACAGGGGAGGCTATCTTTGTGATGGAGTGACACCTAATGTGCATATTACTCTTTTATTAGATAGGAATAGAGGCCTGGTGCACAAAAATTTGTGCACTCATGGTGGGGGTGGGGAGGGGTCCCTCAGCCATGCCTGTGCTCTCTCGCAGTCTGGGACCCCTCAGGGGATGTTCACCTGCTGGTGTCCCTGGACAGCCTGGGTGAGGAGCTGATGGCCGTTTCAGGCTGCCCATAACCCCTTCAGGTTTCAGGTCCCTACTGGGGTGCTTGCCTGGAAGCAGCTATCTGGGATTTATTTAACTTCTATAATAGAAACTTTGTTGCCTTGGTCCCCCGCTCGAAGCGTGGGTTGCCCCTGGCAACCTCAGGTCCCAGCCCGGCAGGTATCTGGCATTTGTTTATCTTCTATAATTGAAACTTTGTAGCCTTGAGTAGAGCTCAGGGGCCACAGGCCCCTGGTTTTCTCCATTGCCTGGGGCAACTCCAGCTTCATAGCCACTGCCATTTTAGTTGAGTTATTTTGCATATTTGCTCCTGATTGGTTGATGGGTGTGGCTTGTGGGTGTAACAGAGTGATGGTCAATTTGCATATTACTCTTTATTGGAGTAGATACTGCAGGCCTGGTCCCCCCAATTGCCCTGCCCTGCAGGCCTCATTGCCTCCCAACTGCCCTCCCCTGCAGGCCTGGTTTCCCCCAACTGCCCTCCCCTGCAGGCATGGTTGCTGCTAACTGCCCTTCCCTGCCAGCCTGGTCACCCTAACTTCCCTCTCCTGTAGGCCTGGTTATCTCCAACTGCCCTCTCCTGCTGACCTGGTCACCCCCAACTACCCTCCCCTGCAAGCCATATTGTCCCAGCCATTTTTGACCACATGGAGGCGGCCATCTTGTGCAAGGGTGTGACAGTCAATTTGCATATTATCTCTTTATTGTATAGGATACATTCAGGGAGATAGACTGGAAGTCATTATGTAGAAACTTGTAGTATTAAATGTCAGTAGAAAGAGACTGATGTGGTTGATAATGCTAATTGGTTACCCAGGAACGTAGAGTGTAGGAGGAGATATATATTAGAGTGCAGGAGAAAGAAAAGGACTTGTGCATTTCTGCCCTTGTTAAAGTTACAATGACTCTATATATACAAGTCTAAAGGCTGTTGTGTACACCCTGGCCAGTTTGGCTCAGTGGATAGAGCATCGGCCTGTGGACTCAAGGGTCCCGGGTTCGATTCCAGTCAAGGGCATGTACCTTGGTTGCAGGCACATACCCAGTAGGGAGTGTGCAGGAGGCAGCTGAACAATGTTTCTCTCTCATCAATGTTTCTAACTCTCTATCCCTCTCTCTTCCTCTCTGTAAAAAATCAATAAAATATATATTAAAAATAAATAAATAAAGGCTGTTGTGTACATCTGAATGAGAAATGTGAATAAAGTTTACCAGTGATTTCCACTGTTGTTGTTTTTTTGAGTACCCTGTTTCCCCCAGACTTTAAAAATCCAGTATGATTAAAGAGATACTGGACCTAGAAGCATGACTATTGAATGGGTATGACACATTCTACATATATATATAATCTTCACTGTATGTACAGTGTCAATATTAGAAGTTTCCCAACAGAATAAAATAGGTTGATATTACATTTTTTGAATCCCTTGGAAAGGCATATATGAGGAAATTGTGTTCATAACTACTTCTGCATGAATTCAGGAGATAATAGAGAATATTCTCTTTTCCTAATCTTTCCTTTATTCCTTGATACTTATGATCAATTCAGGATGGTCAGAACTGATCCCTAAGGTCATTAAAAGAGATAATATATGATCCATATCTATATAGTGAAGTCAGTACTTTATTGTCTCAGAAATGGGCAATAAAATATGCTTTATCATAATTCACATCTAAATTGTCAATAAGGCAGAGGTTTAAGCAATCATCTGTACAACCTAGAAAGTCAATTTAGACAATTCTACAACCACATTTTGTACTGAATTTATTAGATAACTCTGCTTTGCTAATGTAGACTTGATTCAAGAGACATCTAAAAGTTCTTAAAGAATAATTAAACACTTAAATCCCATCTCAAACAGTGACCATTAAGAACCTGAAGAAATTCATTAAAAACAAATTATACAAATCTCATTTTTAGATTATATTACTACAATGGTTTATCAAAGAAATGCCATAACTCTTCAACTTTAGTTTTAGCAAATGTCTTTAAAGGTATGAGGCAATTGGATATAGTAAAAGTGGAAATAAGTGAACAGAATTATAATTTGAGTTCTTCCTCAGACAAGATGTGTAACTGAAAAAGTTATGTCACCAGTTCTTAGGCAAAGTGATAGATCAAGCACATGTGGAAATCCTCCTCTTTCTTCAATCACATGGAAATGCACAATACATTTTTATGAAGTTATGTTAATAGATAAGGATACATACATGTGTATACATATGTTTAAAACAAATAATTTGGTTTGAAAGTAAGAAAAGATATTTTTATGAATCAGAAATGGAAAGGAAATATCATAGCAGTACATAGAATCTCCATTTTGTGTCCCACAATGGGGCTGAAACCATAGGGATTGACATTTTTGGAACTATAGCCATATGTGCAACAAGATATAGGGTACTGAATCCCATTCATAAGAACTTGTTTTTAATGAATTTCTTCAGGTTCCTAATGATCACTGTTTGAGGCTAGATTTAAATTTTTAATTATCTTTAAGAACTTTTAGATGTCTCTTGAATCAAGTCTACATTGGCAAAGCAGAGTTATCTAATAAACTCAGTACAAAATGTGGTTGTAGAATTGTCTAAATTGACTTTCTAGGCTATGCAAATGATTGCTCAATCCAGCAACTGACTGTTCTTTTTTTTTTTT